>JABUQX010089444.1:0-10000 GCA_015478945.1 Trachelipus rathkii | reverse complement strand
TGGTCTTCCATGGGTCAATTTGGCCCACTGTAATTTTGATCTTCATTTGGGCTTAGCCCTATTTTTTATGTCTTTACCTGTTTGACCACCTTGCGGTCCTTAAACCTTGCCATATACCATGGTCAATATTTTTGCCCACGTAATTTAGGTCACCCTTCAGGGCTTAGCCATTTTGATGATCTATTACCTTGTTATGACCATGATATTTCGGACTTTACCTTCCAATATACCATGGGTCAAGGTTTGGCCCCACGCCAATTTATTGGCCACTCTGTCCACCCTCAGATTATTTCGTTCACCTAACTTGAACGCATGTATGGATCTTTCACTAACTTGAACACCTACACACACACACACACACACACACACACACCAATCACACACACACACACACACACACACACACACCACACACACAACACACTACACCACACACACACACACAACACACACACACACACACACAACACACAACCATGGTCAATTTTGACCCACGGTAATTTTTTTCCTTCCTTTAGGGACTTACCCTTTTTTGATGTCTATCTTGTTTGACCATATATTTCGGCCTTGACCTCATATACCACAGGGTCAATTTTGACCCACGCTACCTTGATGTTGATGGTTCACAATCACCGTAAGAAGTATCTAGTCATGTTCTATTAGTGTTTCTATGAGATTAGATGAGTGCCATGTGATGCAATGAGCTGCCAGGATGATGCCAATGATCAATTGAGTGCCAAGTGAGTGCCACATAGTCCCAACTGAGTGCCTTTTTCAAGCCTTTTCTAGCCCCCCTGAGCCTAGAATAGCCCATAATTATGGTCTGTTTTCCCTAGTTAAAGTTATGAGGATTCATTGGTAATTACAATTGTATTATGGCTTCCTACTATATTATCTTTTTCTAACACTTATACCACATTACATACGACAATATACACACTCACTATACACTTATAGCACACTATGACACTACATTAAACTCTATACACTTACACTCACACCCACACACAGATACACTACACTCACACACTCGATTGATGCCTCAACTGAAATGCCACAACTTTAAGCCTCAGCATTATGCCTCAAGCATGATGCCTCAGCATTGATGCCTCAATCTAGTGATGCCTCAACTTTGATTCCCCAGCATAAATTGCCTCAGCATTGATCCTCAACTTGAGTTCATCTTTATGACTTATCTGATACCACATATGATTATTCATCTTTATGAAATCACCTTTTATGGCTCATCTTTACCCACATCATAGAACAGAGTTAATGTCTTGCCCCTAGTTCATTAATTGAAAACACCAGGCGCCGCATGCGCCCTCCGCCCAAAGACAACCAGCCCTGCACCCGCAGTGCATCCGCCTGCGTCCAGGCCCCGCAGGTGCGGCCCGCCGCGTTCCCGCCCGCTGCGTGCGCCCGCAGCCATATTTCCGCGTTTCCGCCCGCCGCGTGCGCCCGCAGGCCCCATATCCCCGCGTACCCGCTTGCAAAAATATTACTTATAATCATCATTTATTCATACTTAAACATTTCAAAGAATTTCTTTTCAATATTACTAACTGTTTGAGTTTTTATTTCATACTTAAACATTTTATTAAAAACATTTCGCGAACCTCAAAACTTAAACTCATACAGACTATTATTAACACATATATTTATTAACATTATTTTTTACCTTATACTTTACTTATACTTTTTAATTTATAAATTTTTAAAAATTTAGAAGAAGAAAAAAATCCAGAGTGTCTGATATATAATCATTTTATTATACAATTTTACGAAATTTTATTAAAACATAACATTACACTTAAGCAGTAACAGTAAATCCAATAGAGTGAGCTAACACCAATGTGTAATATATGCTTTGTTTTTACTGCTTACTCTTGACTCATTTTTAACTGCTTTTAACTCATTTTACTCTGTGGATGACTGAGTAGTGTTTTCTGGCTTTAAGCTCATAATTGAGTGAGACATTTACACACACTTAAACAGTAAATCAGTAAACATAGAGGTGTAGCCTAACACCAAGCGGCTTGGTATGCTTTTTTTTATGCTTACTGCTTTAACTTTGTGCTTTACTCTTTAACTTTCTCTTTACTGCTTAAACTTTTACTGTGTTAACTTTCTGCTTTACTGTTTTAACCTTCTGCTTTACTGCTTTGTTTTTATCTTTGTTTAATACCTTTATTTATGAATTTTTTAATTTAATTTATTTATATTTATATTTTATTTATTTATTATTAACTTATTATCTTTTATCTATTTATTATTATTTTAGAACACACATTCACTATGACACGTAACACACATTCACATATTACACTTATACATACACACATTCACTATAACACTTACATTTTCTCATAGACACTTAAATTTATACTTATACACTTACACACACACACACACACACACACACACGCACACTCACACACACACACACACACACACACACACTTACACTATTCACACATTCACTATGACACATTATACACACATTCACATATGACACTACTTTAGCCATAAACATTATATTTAACTTATTCCACACACCACACAAACACGCACACACACACACACACTCACACATCAGATTTACTTACAACCGCAGATTTACTTACACTCCATCACACAATTTACTTACACACCAGATTTACTACATCATATACGTAGTAAATTTATTAAAACATGTTTAATTAAACACGTACATTATATTACTCATTCAAATATAACTAAAATTATTTCAGTTTCTTAAAACTTCTATAATAAATCAATCATTATCTTTGAACAAAGAAATTATTATTAACTGTTAATACTTTTTGTTTATAAATTTTATTCCTATCTAGTTTTAAAATTTCTTTTACTAATTTTATGAAATTATTAAAAAACATATATTTTACGGACCTTAAAGCAATAAATCAGTAAATTAGTAGGTCAGCCCCGCCCCCCCCCCCCCCCCCCCAGCACCCCTCTACACCAACGCATTGCCCTTATGTTCTATTTGCTACTCCTTTATATCATTTTTTGAGAAGTTATAAATTTTAAAATAAGGGTCAATTTCTCCGCTGCTAAATTATTTATTTATAAAATCTTTTATAAAATGACTTATAAACATTAAAACTTACATTATATTTATTCGCGCGATGTAACTAAAAAACTATTTCAAATTTTTAAATTCTTATTTCTTATTATTTATTATTATTATTATCTGATGTGTACTTTGACAATCCATCACGAGAAAACACAACAACCGCACTCCTTACAGATACGAAAAACTGACTCTCTCTCTTGTAAAATGTGTTGAAATAACTACTCAGCCTAAATTAGGAAATAATCTTTTTATCCGGGCGATTTAGACCAATTCCAGCGTAAATATATTAGTCAAACTGGACCTTTTTCGTATATAATGGTGTGCAATAACTACGTTAGCCTAAATTTAGTCTTAAATTTAGGAAAGCCTTTTTGTATCCCAGGCGGATTTAAGTAATATCAGGTCAAAAGGTAATCCAGTATAGACAAGAATCGAGAATCAATTTTTATTTTTTATAAATCATATTCAAAACTGAAACATGCTTGGCATCGGTAAGATTCCTAATCAGGTAGTAAGGAAATGTTTACTTTCGTGATGGCCGGAGTAAATCCTTATTCTCTATATACCTCGTATTTTGATGTTCGCAGAATTATTTACGCTTTTTGGTTTTCGGTATGTAAAAACATGTTTTTCATACCTAACCTGGGGTTCGTTTATTTAAAATCTTAACATACAATGTAAATATTTATTATAAAAGAAAAATAATTATAATTTAAAACTTTACTATATAATTATAAATTTAATATAATCATTATCTTACATAATTTTATATATATATTATAATATATATATATAATATATATATAGTATATATATATATAATATATTATATAAGGCCTAAAATTAAATATATAATTACAATTTTACAATTTTACAAATTTTATATATAAGTTCACATTAAATATAATACAGAATATATTATATATAACAGTTCCACATACATTTTACACATAATGTTTTCGCCTATTTTTATAATAAAATTCTCTAAATCTTTGCAAATTATGCCAATCATTGTATATCATTATCGAGAATAGTTGTGGTCACATTAATACATTCCGAGTTAACAATCTACGTTAAAAAGTTCCCCTCTAGATATCATAGGATATTTACATTCGGCAATGCATAATACTTTCTTGTGCCACTGTTTTCTAAGTAGATAAATGAATTCTTGTACGTCTATAGAACTAGAAGCATCGATAGATTGCGAGATCATCAATCAGGTTTCTTAAATGCGAGTATTCTGGTATAAACATGAATGATACGTTCACGTAATTAGATAACACAAATGTTTTCTTCATTCTGTATTAACATTCGGGCTTACGACCTCTAACATATTCATTTGAGCTAGCCTGAAATGATAGAATCAATGATGTAGTTCAAATACTGTCTGTTTCAATTTCTCTCCCATAACTTAACTTCCATACTGATTAGGTTTTGATGTTTATAAAATGCTAGAGAGTAAGTTGCTTAACGCTGGTTTCTTCGCACAGGTTAATAA
Organism: Trachelipus rathkii; assembly: GCA_015478945.1. NCBI lineage: Eukaryota > Metazoa > Arthropoda > Malacostraca > Isopoda > Trachelipodidae > Trachelipus > Trachelipus rathkii. Next base: position 5,405 of record JABUQX010089444.1, on the reverse strand, counting down.
CTTTGGCCAGTTTAAAGCTGAGCTTGGTTTAAGTATTCTGTAAGCCACTCTTCAGGGGATTACATATACAAAGTAATTCATTTGGACTCACGAAAATACGCTTGTTATTATAACAGGGTGATGAGGTAGCACACTTGAAAAGTTCAAATTCCATCGGGTTTTCTTTTATATAAGAATGAAACCCTACTTCCGGGATCTTGATTTCCCACTGGAATGTCTTAGTATTAGGTATACTTGTTAAGGTGATTCATGATATACATTTAGTGAAAATAGAAAACTTTTATTACAAACCAGAGAGCTTGTGCACGCTTAACAGCTAAAACGAGGTATGATTTTAAAATGAGTTTGGGTCTAAAAACACGCTCTGGCAATATAATTTTTCATCCAATCACATGTAAGGTTCAGGATATGAAAAAATCATTTTTGTACATACGTAAAACAAATAACGAAAAATAATTCTCGCCAATCACATACAGTTTCATTAAAGATAAGGATTACTCCTGCACTCACAAGAAAGGTAAACATTTCCTTTTACCTGATTAAAGGATTTACCTCCAGCATGTTTCAGTTTGAAATATATCTATAAAATAATAATAAACATTGATTTATCGATTCTTGTCACTACTTGAATTACCTTTTATCCTGTTATTAGGCTTTAAAATCAGCCTGATACAAAAAAGGCTTATCCTAAATTTAAAACTAAATTTAGGCCTAACGGTTATTGCACCACATTTTACATAAAAAGGTCAGTTTGAAATATTTTTTGACCTAATTAGGTCTAAATCGCCCGGGATACAAAAGATATTCCTAATTTTAGCCTGAAGTAGTTATTCAAACACATTTTAGCAGAGAGAGAGGTTCAGTTTCAGTATCTTAAGGAGTGCAGAGGTTGTTTATATAATAATGTTTCGTGATGGATTTCAAATTACATAGATAATAAAATAATAATAATAAAGAAATCGAATTATTTAAAAACTTTGAAAATATTTTATTAACATCGAGCGAATAATAAATGTAAGTGAATAATGTTATTTTTAAATAAGAACTTAAAAGATTTTAATAAATAATGTTATGTTAGCAGAGAAAATTATTTTTCTTTATACTTATTACATGGCATAAAGATGATTGTTAAGCAGTAATGCAATAAACATAACGCGCATAGCTTGGTGTAGAGCGGTGCTAGGGGCTATAGTAAATCATTTAACAGGTTTATTCCTTTAAGGTAAATATGTTTTTATAAAATTGCATAAATTTTTACCTTAATTATTTTTAAAACTTGATATTATAAAATTTTATAAACAAAAATATTAACAGTTAATATATTTTATGTTCAAGATAATGATATTTAGATAGAATTTTAAGAAACTTTGAAATAATTTAGTTATATTTGAATGATAAATAAATGTACGTGTTTAATTAAACATGAAATGTTTTAAATAAATTATACGTTATAGTAGTAAGTTAAATCTTGAACGTTGTAAGTAAATCTGTGTGTGAGTGTAAGTAGAATCTGCGTGTAGTAAGTAAATTGCTGTGTTGAGGTGTGGAATGTGTGCGTGCTGTGTGGTTGTGTATAAGTTAAAAATTAAGTGTCTATGCCTAAATGTTAGTGTCATAGTGAATGTGTGTTAAAGTTCATATGATGTGTTATAGTGTAGTGTGTGGTTGTGTGCTGCTGTTTGTGTGGCGTGTGTGTGTGTGTGTGAACCGCGCTGTGTGTAAGTGTAAATGTCAGTGTCTATGGGTAAATGTAAGTGGCCTAGTAATGTGTTATAAGTGTCATAGCTGAATGTGTGTATAAGTTCATATGTGAATGTGTGTTCTAAATATAAATAACAATAGGCATGAAGTAAATAACATTAAAAAAAGTATATAATAAAAAATAAAAAATAAAATAATAAAAATAATAAAAATATAATAAAAATAAATAAAAATATAAAAAATAAATAAAAAGTATTAATTTCAAAGGGAGAAACATAATGTTGATAAATATTACAGCTCTAAAACAGTTAAAAGCAGAAAGTTAACAGTAAAGCAGATAGTTAAAGCAGTAAAGCAAAAGTTAAACCAGTAACAGAAAATTAAGCAGATAAAACAAAAGAACTAACCCCCCTTTTGTTAGGTCACACCCTATTGATTTACTGATTTTACTGCTTTAAGTATGTAATGTTAATAAATAAGTTAGAGCAGTAAAACATATGAGTTTAAAGCAGTATAAAACTATAGCTTTAAAACAGTAAAACATGAGTTAAGCAGTAAAGCAGTAAAACAAAGCAATACTAATCCCTTGTGTTAGTCACATCCTCTATTGATTTACTGATTACTGTTAAGGTATGTTAAGTTATGTTTTTAATCAAATTTCGTACAATTGTAGTAAAATAAATGATTTTTTTTTATCATACATTCTGGATTTTTTTCTTCTTCTTCCTAGTTGAAAGCTTTATTATTTGCTATAGTGTTGGAGGCGTCAGTAATAATAAAATAATGTAATAAATTATATTTGTTTTAAATAATAGGTCTGTAATGAGTTACAGTTTTATGTTCGCAAAAATGTTTTAATAAAAATGTTTAAGGATGAAATAAAAATGAATGACTCATAGTATATCTGAAAAGAAATTCTTGAAAGTTAAGTATGAATGATAAAAATGAATGAATTTCTATATATATATTTTTCATTCCCGCAGAATATTGCGCCTGCGGCCGCACGCGGCGGGCGGGAGAACGCGGAAATATTGGCCGGGGCGCACGCAGCTGGCGGGGCGCGGCGGCGGGGCCGCGGCGGGAGGGACGCGGCGGATGGCGCCGGCGAGAGGTCTGGGGTCTTGCGGAGGGCGCATGCGGCGCCCTGGTGTTCCAATTATAACTTAGGAAATACATTAATATTAAACTCTGTTCTATTGAGTGGCTTAGAGATGATCCATCAAAGGTGATTCATCAAAGATAATCATCAATATATATGTATCAAAGGATGACGTCATCAAAGATGATCCATCAAAGATGAACCTTCAAAGTGACATTCAATGCTGAGGCATTTATTTAGGCATCAAAGTTAGGCATCAAAGTTGAGGCATCAATGCGAGGCATCATGCTGAGGCATCAAGGGAGCATCAAAGTTAGATCAAAATCGAGTGTTATGTGTATCTGTGTGTGGTTGAGTGAATGTATATGCTTTAATTATGTATTAGGTGTATAAGTGTCATAGTGAAGTGTGGTAAAGTTGTCGTAGTGTAATGTGTGTTATAGTTGTTAAAAAAGACTAACTCATTATAGAAGCATTCTAGCAACTGGAATATACACCAATCGAATCCTCATACCTATAACCTGAGGGTAAACCCATATTAGGCTAATTCTATGTCAGGGCAGCTAGGAGAGCTTGAAAAAAGTGGCACTCATTGCACTTGGCACTCACTTGCCACTATGTGGCATCACTTGGCCCTCATTGGCACTCATTGGACTCATTGGCACTCACTTGGGACTCACCTGGCCCTCACCTGGCACTCATCTAATACTCATAGAAACTAAAGAACATCATAATACTTTCTACGTGATTTGAACATCAAACCATCAATTACGTGGGTCAATAATTGACCCATGGTATATGGCAAGGTCAATGGCCAAATATCATGGTCAAACAAGATTAAGATCATTCAAAAAAGCTAAAGTTCCTAAAGGAACGGACAAAAAATACCTATGGTCAATAATTGACCCCCAGGGGTGTGTGTTGTGTTGTTGTGTGTGTTGTGTGTGTGGTGTGTGTGTGATGTGTGTGTGTGTGTTTAGGTGTTCAGTATAGAAAGATCCATACATGCTTCAAGTAGGAACGAAATTATGTGACGGTGCGGACACGAGGCCAAAAATTGGCGTGGCCAAATTGACCCATGTATGATGGCAAGTAAAGTCCAAAATATCATGTCAAACAAAGTAAATACATCAAAACGGGCTAAGCCCTAAAGGGTGCCCTAAAATTACCGTGGCAAAAATTACCCATGCGTATATTGGCAGGTAAGGCCGAAATATCTATGGTCAAACAAGGGTAAACATCAAAAAATAGGCTAAGCCCCTAAAGAAGATCAAAAATTAAGGTTGGCCAAAATTGACCCATGAAGACCAAAGGGTTTGTTCGAAAATAGGGTGGTTCAAAATACCCATGAAGACCAAAGGGTAGCAAAATTACGTGGTCAAATTGACCCATGAAGCAAAGGGTATTCCAAAAATGAACGTGGGGTCAAAGAAATGACCCCATGAAATAAAGGGTAGCCCAAAAATTACCTGGCCAAAATTACCATGGAGACCAAAGGTAGCCAAAAATGACCCATGGAAAACCAAAGGGTACGAAAATTAACGTGGGCAAAAAATGACCCATGGAATGTCAAGGGGTTGGTCGAAATAGCATGACAAACAAAGGTTAAACATCAAAAAAGCTAAGCCCCAAGGGTTGCCCTAAATACCGTGGCAAAAATGACCCATTCAAAAATTCAGGGGCCTAAATAGGGGTCAATACTTTACCAACGTTGCTGACGCCAAAACCGTTTGGCGCAACCAGGTTGCCAAAAATTAGTGATGCCGAATAAATATAAGGGTTGCCAAAAAATTAGGGTTGCCAAAATAATTAGGCTGGGCCAAAAATGACCCATGAAGACCAAAGGGTTTGTCGAAAAAAGGTCAAGCTCCAAAAAGGTAAAGCAGGTAAAAAATTCGAGCTCAAAAAAGTCGCGTAGAAAAGTCAAGAAAAAGGTCAGTGCCCGCCAGGTGACCAATTTTTTGCCTGCCAATTATGACCCTCCTACTACCTTATATATATATATTATATAATAATATATATATAATATATATATATATATATATTATAATATATATAATATATATATATATATATATATATATATTTATATATATATAAATTATAATAATTATATATAATACATATATAGATATATACCTATATATAATATAATATATATATAAATTATATTAAAGCGGATGTATAGTTAATAGTGTTGAGTGTGTTTAGGGTGAATTTACAGATCCGACATAATCAATTCGTATAACCTTTAATCTACACATGTTAATCAATTAACCAACCTTACAAATGATCGAAAACAATTCACTTTAAATAATCTTACTTCATATTGACTACTACTTTAATCTTCACACCCATCTACAACTATCCAAATACGGACAATATCGCTCAATTATTATATCTAAATAATTATTCTTCTATCATCACACACTTAAACACCTACTATCTATCTTACCCATAGTATATATAAGATTTTACATTTCTTTTGAACACATTAAACTAATTATAGATAATATTCTAACCTAACCTCTTTATTTCCCATAAACCATAGTCATATCATAAACTACTATTATATTAACAACGTAGGTAACAACATACCCTCATT
>JABUQX010089443.1:0-26837 GCA_015478945.1 Trachelipus rathkii | reverse complement strand
AGCTATAGGGGCGATAGTAGAAGAATCAGAGCAGCTTCCTTTTCTTTCGACACAGGTTGGACATTGTTGTAGCTATTCCAACCACTTAGGGGAAGTGTTAGCTTGAAACAAGAGAATATATTTGAGCAAGGCGGGATAAGCCTGAAAGCAAACTCCACTTCAACAACCTTGAGAGGAATGCCTCCTGGCCACCCGCCTTCTAACGTTCACAGATTTCAGGCAGCCATGCACAGTCCAAATGTAATCCAGGCAATGGACACTAGTAACACCTGAGAGAAGAAGAAGAGGGAGCGAGGAGGAGGAGAGTGCAGGAATCGTCTAGGGTGAGGGTTTAGAGGAAATAGGAGGCCGAAGAGATGTTCCGTTTTTTCAGTTGAAGACATTAGCAACAGAACCAACAGATCGAATAAGAGGAGAAAAGACAGATTTACAGAAGTTGTTTAGAGATGTTTTTGGCAAGAGTCCAGGAATATATATCAGGTAAGTGATCAAAAAGATAACTAGCACATTTTTGCTTAGATGAAAGCCTTTACTCGACGAAGAGTATCCCTGCAACGATTTCTAGCTGAATGAAATTAGCGAGAGTGATAGAGAACGCAAGAATTTTTCCACCCGATACGCAATTGCTCTTAGCCTGAAATGACCAGAGAGCAAGCACGGTCGAAACATGGATTATGAGGAGAGGAGAAAGATTTAGTCGAAGAACGAATGAACCTGCTCATACCCTCAACGATTTTACAGCTCCATCCTTATCGGCAGAAGCCGAATGGTCTTCAGAGTCAAAAGCAGTAACTCCAATTATAGCTAGCATAGAAGCGACGCAAGGCCCCACAATCGGGCCCGATCAAAAGTGCCAGAAAAAAACGTTTATATATATATAATATATATATATATTATATATATATATAATATATCTATATATATATATATATTATTATAGATATATATATTAATATATATGATATATCATATATATATAGATATTATAGTATAATATATTATAAATATATGAATAATAATAGTTATATATATATTATATCCAGATATCGAAATTCAAAATTACACTTATTCCCATTAATTCCCATGATAAAGATGCCAAAAAATATTTATTTTTATATGCATTTAATCAAATGTAGAAAACAATCGCAATCCTCAATTTTCAAAAAAGAGGGATGCGGAATGCGGATGCGGATTGTAGCCGTTAAAAAAGATGAGGGATGCGGATTGCGGAATGCGGTGTCAATTTAGTGGCGGAATGTTCCGCAAAATGCGGATGCGGAATCGCGGATGTCATGGTCCATCACTAAGCTATAATAACATATATTATATTATAATATATGAGTATATATATATATATATATTATATATTAATATATATATATGAATTATTATATATTATATTATTATATATAGATATATATGTATATTATTTATATATATTATATATATATACTATATATATTATATCTATATATATATTTATATAATTATATATATATATATATATATATATATATATCATTATATTATATATTATATACTATATATATATCTATTTATATTTATATATATTATCACAAGCCAGTAAGGGGATATTAATATATATATTATTATATATTATATATATACTACTATAATCTATAATATACATACTGTATAGATATATTATATATATATAATTATATTATAATTATATATAGTATATCAAGGCCCATTGGGGCTCGGGCCGACGGGGAACAGATGGGGGGGACATTTTCCATACACGTAGAGGAGGGCGGAGGAAACCCCGCGGACACCCAGAATGACCAGAGAGCGGGGCTTCCGGAAGACCCTCCCGGACGGGGAAATTAGTTTTATCCTTTTCGTTCCGGAAGGCGAGAGGACCCCGACTCCTGCCATGGGGGCGGTATACCTTTGTTTTACCCTATTAGTTTTTTTTTTTAAAAAGAAATTTTTTTTTGTATAACTAATGGGTGACCCGAAGGGTAGACCGGGCCAGATAGCAGGGTCGGGGGCTCTCGGCCTTCCGCTGGGAACGGAACTACGGGATAGGACTATTTCCCCCCTCCGCGGAGGGTCTCCGGAACCCCATCTTTGGTATTATGGGTAATGTCGCGGGGGTTTCCTCCGCCCTCCCCTAAGGGTATGGAAAACGGTCCCTACCATCTGTCTCCGTACGGGCTCAGCCCCCTGATGGACCGTGATATATATGATACTTATTATATATATATATATTATATATATTATATATTATTATATATACCTATATATATAATATATAAATATATATATATTATATATATAATATATATATATATATATATATATATAGTACTTATATAGTATATATATACTATATATAATATATATATAATATACTACATTATATATTTATATATATATATATAATATTATATATATATATATTAGTATATATATATTATATATTAATATAGATATTTATATATAATATAGATTATATATGTATTATATACTATATATAATATATATATATATATAGATCAATCGCCTCATGAACTCCGCGCGAGTCTATCTAATACAGACTCACACAGCTTGTTTCAACGTACTCGCAAAATTTTCTACTGGTCACTATCTTAAATTTTGCCCATATATATATAAGTATTATTATATATATATATATACTAATATATATATATATTATAATATTATATATATATAGTCTTGCTATATATATAGTATATATGTATAGACGCTATATATTTGATCTGTATAACTTCGTTAGTGTTTTATAAGAAAAATGATTTATTATCATCTGATATATTAGCTTATTGAATTTTTACAAAATCGGTTGCAAATTTTTTTTTTTTATATAGGCCCATATAATTAAACATATAACTACGTAAACGGTTAAATTTGGCCGAATATTGAAAACTGTTGATATCGTTCAAGATTATCGATTAATTGGAAAATTATTAATGCAATCTATACATTAAAAAAATCGGAACAAAACATCGATAGCGATATCCCTAAAAAAAAAACGAGAAAATTAGCAATTTAAACTTTCGGAACGTCATCTTTTATATTTTTCTTTAAAATATATGCGTAAAATACACTAAAATCCGTAAAAAGATATTCAAATGAATTTTTTAAAACCTTTTTTGTAAATGAAATGTTTATAATTTTAAAATACTGTGTACAGTCAAGAGCAGAAGTTGATGGACATATATAATACATTTACAGCGTTATATATACTGGGCAACCGTTTAATTTTGAATTAGATTTGCATTGAGTATATCTCTAACATTTATTTATTCATCACGATTTAAGAAAATTCCAATAACATGTACTAGTGAAATAAAGTGTCCCTGTATTTGAGAACGTAATATTTTTAGGTTTGACGTCATATTGAAATATACGAACTTTAAGAACTTCTTGGACAATATAAGAATGTTTCAGGTAATATAGGTTGAAAATATGTTCTATAAAAGGTATGAAACGTTTTAAATATTAATGTATATTATGTATATTATGTGTATTATATATATATATATATATTATAATATTATATATTATATATATATATATATTATAGTAGTGATAGTATATTAGTATACTACTCACTAGCCTATGACTATACTATATATTATAATACTATATATATATTATATATTATAATATAATATATTATATCTATTATATTATTAATAATTAAGTATATTTATATCTATATATATATAGTATATATATAATATATAGTAATATATATTAAATATTAATTTTTTATATATAATATATAAAATATATTATATATAATATATATATATATATATATATATATATATATATATATATATATATATATATATATTTTTAAGAAAATATTTATATTATATATATTAAAAATATATAATATAATATATAATATATATATACTATATAGTATAAGTATGATAGTATTCTCGCAGAGAACTAATATAAGGCATATATATAATCTATATTATATGATATATATATATATATATATATATATATATATATATATATATATATTAAGTTTTGATTGAGAAATTTTGGCAATATTTACTACTCGAATAATAAAATTCAAATATTATTGGTTGCCCCAAGTTGTTGTGTTATAACTAATTCTCTTTTGAGTAGCAGATCTCTCACGCAAACTTTTCCCAGGTTGCTCGTTTGTTCGCTCTGTAATCTATAAAAATCGTTATCAGCAACCTGGTAGTTAAACACTTCATAGGAGGGACCTTGTCTTCTTTGGGACGTGTTTACGTTATTCCAGTTCAAATATATATACATACATATATATACATACAGCTCAATGTAATCGCCATTTTTAATTTATACATTAGATTTTTACCCAATTTATACATTAGATTTAATTTATACATTAGATTTCACACAGGTTCAATAACATTATAGTGAAATAAAGTGTCCCTGTATTTGAGAACGTAATATTTTTAGGTTTGACGTCATATTGAAATATACGAACTTTAAGAACTTCTTGGACAATATAAGAATGTTTCAGGTAATATAGGTTGAAAATATGTTCTATAAAAGGTATGAAAAAGTTTTAATATATTAAGTGCAACGTTGAATATATGTATATATATATATATATATATATATATATATATATATATATATATATCTATAGTTATATATTTATATATATTTATAATATATATATATATATATATATATATATATATATATATATATATATATATATATATATATATATATTATATAGTATATATATCTATATATTATATATATCTATATTATATTATATATTCTACTATATAATAGTATATATATATACTATATATATAAATAGTTATATATTTATAATATATAAATTATATATTATATATAGTATATAGTTATATTATATATTATTATATTATATATATATCATATATATATATTATATATAATAATATATATTATATATATATATATATATAATATTATATATATATGCTATATAATATATTATATATATTATATATATATATTTATATAAGTATATTATATATATCATATATATAATACATATTATATATATTAGTATCTATAATATATATACTATATAATTAATAATATATATATATATATCTACTATATATATTATAATATTAGTATATATATATATATATTAAGTTTTTGATTGAGAAATTCTTGGCAATATTTTATATACGATACTAATAAACTTCAAATATTATTGGTTGCCCCAAGTTGTTGTGTTATAACTAATTCTCTTTTGAGTAGCAGATCTCTCACGCAAACTTTTCCCAGGTTGCTCGTTTGTTCGCTCTGTAATCTATAAAAATCGTTATCAGCAACCTGGTAGTTAAACACTTCATAGGAGGGACCTTGTCTTCTTTGGGACGTGGTTTTACGTTTTCCAGTTCAAAGATTTGGTGAACTACTTTTTGTAACTTAAAGAAATGTGAATCATTCTATTTTTTAGGTATCCATACAATTTAACACGTGACAACTTTAATTTACATCTTGACATTTTAACATTAGCATTTATGATACTGATGCGCTATTTTGTTATTTTATTAACATCGTTGAAAAGTAAATACTTTACATCAAAACCAAACTCCTTACAAATATTAGTCTTAGCGGCAAATATTAAGATTGTGATTAGTAAAATTTTTTGGGGGGGCGTTAGAGTCGCTTGGGTCGAAATCATGGTATCAGTCTCTCACTCTCTTCTCTCTCTCTCATCTCTCTCTCTCTCTCTCTCTATATATAATAGTATATATATATAATATATATTACTATATATATATATATATATATAATATATATATAATAATATATATATAATATATATATATAAAAGTTAAGTTAAGTTAAGTTAAGTTAAGCTGTTAAGTTAAATAAGTGAGTGTTGATATTATAATATATATGTATATAATATATATATATATTTATATATATACTAGTATATATATATACCATATATATATTATATATCTGTAGATATATATATATTAGTTATATATATATATATATATATAGTATATGTGAAAGTTGCATAATAAAGAGAAAAAACATTAGAAATTAGAAATTTATATAAGATTAAAGTTTTTATATATAATATTACCTATATATATATCTATATTATATATATATATATTATATAATATAGTATATCATATACTATTATATATATACTATATATATTATATTATATATATATATATATAATACTATGTGAAAAAAAAAAAAAAAAATCTTATAAATATCACAATTTGTGTCAAAAAAAAAATATAAAAAAAAAAATATTGAACTTATATTCATTCCAATAGATGAAAAATTATACACGTATTGCCAACACACGATGTTTTATAAACGTCCTTTACAGAGAATCAACATGAACAACCTCACATGGTAATGGACATTAGCCCTATCTAAACTTTTCTGGCAACCTATATTACTGAGTTTGCTTTTTTTATTGGGAACTTAAATATACTATATATATATATATAATAGTATCACTATATATAATATTATATATATCTATATTATATATATATATATATATATATATATATATTATATATAATATATATATATATTAATTATCTATAATAACTATATATATATTATATATATATATATATATATATACTATATAGTATATATACTATATATATTACGTATTATATAATTTATATTGCTCTAAAGCTGACATCATGTAACTGGAGAACGGCAACACCTACAAAGTAAGAAAAATTATATATTTGGATTCAGCGGAAAATTTTCGAAAGGGTTTTTTTTTTTCATCGGAAATATAAAAGTTTTTTTTATTTCTATTTAGGGGGCTCGAGCCTGACGGGGGCCTTTGCTGTTCACCGTAGGAAACCAAAAATGGCTTGAGAAGACCCCGACTCGCTCTGCTATCTTTGCGTTTACCCATGGTATTCTTTAGTTAAAAAGAATAATTTAATGTCGCCTTTACACTATGGTTAATTACTTTAACCAGTAAAGGAATATCATATGGTATCCGCAAGATTGGCAGTAGTCGGGTCTCTCGGCCTCCCGTGGACGACGGGGGGGACTTCCTCCCCTCTGTCCCCCGTCGGCTCGAGCCCTAAATGGAAAATAAAAATATTCTTATATTCTCATGAATAAATGAAAAAAAGTAAATTAAGTTTTAGGTTTAATATATTTATTTATTAACAAACTAAATAAAAGTTCTTTGAAAAGTCTGTAGATTTTCTTCTTTTATTATGCAACTTCCCTATAGTGTATATATTAATATATACTAGTATACTAATAATTATATATATATAGTAGTATATATATTTATATATATATATATAGTATATCTAAATATATATATAATATAATTTATATTTATTATTTAAAAAAATATATATATATAATGTATATATATAATATAATATGTATATATATATCCTATATATATATATATATTAGGTAATAGTATATATAGTATATATAAGTAGATATATTTTATATATATAACTATATATTATATATATTATATAATATATAATATATTATACTATATATATATACTATATATATATAATATACTATATAAATATATATAGCTTATACATATATATATATTATATAATATATATATATATACTATATCATTATATATGATATATAATATATATTCGAGAGAGGAGAGAGAGAGAGAGAGAGAGAGAGAACCGCCCAAGCGCTCTAAGCCATAAAATTTGTACTGATATTTGCCGTCTTAGCTATGTTCTATGTTTTTTCACTATATCCGTTAACATTACTGGGATTAGCGATGCGGAAGTATGAAGAGAAAACATCGTAATCCCATGATTGTTACTAGTAAAGCAATGGGAAATGGAAATTATCATCATTTCTATTAAATATTGTATACTGTTGATTGTCTGATAACTTAAATTATAAATTTAATTCTCAGGACGATGGACGGAAAGGAGAAATTTTAGCATTGAGGGTAAAATTGTTGGGCTTCACGAAAGCGGCATTAACAAAAGCCAGATCGCCGGCACTTGGTCCTGAACATCCAAGATTGCTATGAGTGGAGTCCAAATATATGAATGGGAAGGAAATCTAAGGGATCCTCCTCGTAGCGGTGCCCCTTTGCACTACTAGAGCTGAAGAAATGAAATTGTCCATTGCCGTACTCAAAAGCCCTTCACGATGTCACAGACTCCGAGGTCAACTACATTTGAATTGCTCTTCAGATACAGTTGTAAGCGTCTCAAGAGGTGGGTATTTTCACCGAGTACCAGCTATAAAACAAAAATGACAGAAACAACATAAAGAGCGAGACTGCCCTTTGTCAGAGCTATGCGCAGAAAGACATGGATTTTGGACTCAAGGTGGTTTTTAGCATGAGAAACCTTTTCATCTACGGATCCGGTCACTGCAATTGTTGGGCCTGACTGAACAATACGCAATCAGCCGTGAACATATAGAAGAACCAGAAGTGGGCAAGAAAGGCTGCAACGTTTGGGAGTGGATGAATTATTTTTCTCTTGGGAACTCACGACCCTAAATGGTTGGTTCACATCTGATCAATATCTAGAAATATTAGAAGAGGTTTCTTACCAACTGTTCGAGCATTTTTATTTCCAGACCCTGAGAGATTTTTATATGTGCATGACAATAGCCCTATACATACAGCTCGAAGGGTTACCCAATGGTTTCAAGAACACGACAGAACAATTCAACTTCTAACTTGGCTAAGTCGTGAATGTGACCTAAATCCCATTGAGAACCTTTGGGGGTGTATTGTTCGAGACTGGATTTCCCAGGAAGAAAGGACAAGATTAGCCCTTGATGAACATGCCAAAACATCGTGGGAGAATATCAGGTGATATCCGACCCTTCGGGAAAACTGTATTACCAACATGCCGTCTCGCTTACAATCGGTGATCGATCATGAGGGAGGATGGACACTATATATATATATATATATATATATATATATATATATATATATATATATATATATATATATATCTATTATATGTGTTTTTTATATATATATATATGTATTATATTTATTATAAATCTAATAAATACTATATATAACATAATATAAAATACAATTAACAGCTACATGATATAAAATGATTTGACAAAATAAATTGTTTGCTAAGGATGAAATATCAACTTTAAGTAATTGCAATAAATTTAGAACCAAAACTTGAACATATTCTTTACTCAAATCAACTAATTTTCCATTGCATTTTCCCTCTTCTTCCTAAAATTTGTATGAAATGGAATTAACAATACTCTCACATTATTAGTGCTGAAAAAAATATCACATCTTTTGCATTATATAGCAACAAATAGATCTGTCAATGATGTTCTTGTTAAGGAATAAACATCACCAACTTCAATCTCATTGAATAGTGGAGCGTGGCTTACATTCTCACCCGCAAAATTAATAGTTCGTGTTAAGAGTCTGTTAGGGTCTACAATATATATATTATATATAATAGTATATATATTAATTATATCTATATTATATATTATAGTATAATATATAATATATAGTATATAGTATATTATAATATAGTATATAATATATATACATAATATATGTATATATACTATATATATATACCTATATTAATATATATATATATATATATATATTATATTATATAATATATATACTTATATATATACCTTATATTTATATTATTATATATATATATATACATTATCTATATATTAATATATATATATATATATATAGTATATATTATATATATACTATATATATATAATATATATCTTCCTTTATGGAAAAAAAAAAAAAAAATTTGTGTGGTTCACAGTTTCACACCCCTTGGCAGTTGTTAAAATATCCCGTCTTCTATGGGTAAAGCCCTGGATGTTTTCTTTCACACTCACATTTCTGAGTAGATTTGAAAAAGAATAGTATATGTAAATATCGATATTTTGAAGTATTGCCCAAAAAATTGTTGTATTTATGCTACAAAAACAAACGTCAACTACTTCAGGACTTCACTAAGCAGTTGTCATAAATGTAATAAATTTTTTTTTGATATTTTATGAAATTTTTAAGCAGAAAATTGTTTTTATTCAACATTATTTTTACTTTAATTTCTGAAATTATCACTGCTTCAATATCTGCTTCTTTTCTTTTAAATTCATCTCCAAGTCCGTTTCTCTTTCTCAAAATCATAAGACAAACACATTCCTCATATTTCTTCTGGTTTTCTTTTTCATATACCCTAATACTCGAGTTTTCCTTTCTTTCGTGCTGTTATTTTAGGAAGACGTTCACGCGACGACAACCAGATCATATATATGTTATTTATATTATATAATATTATATTAATATATATAATAGTATATATATATATAATATATATACTATATTGTATATATTACTATATATATATAGTATTATATATATATGTATGTATATATAATGTATATATATATTATTTATACTATATATACTATTATATATGTATATACTATATATTATATAGTACTAATAGTATATTATAAGGTTATATATATAGTATAAGTGATATATAGTATATTATATATATAGTCAATTTTTATAATATATATAATTTATAGTATATTATACGTATATATATGTATATATATGATTTATATATATATATATATTACTATATATATTATATATATATATATATAATACTAGTATATAAAATAAATTATACTATATATAATATTATATATATATATATAAATATGTTATAATACTAATAATAATAATATATATATATACTATATCATATATCACTATAAGTAGTATTGCCGCATGCCGGACCTCCATGACCCTTTTTCGATATGAAGATAGAGATATTTGCTTTAAACCTGGAACTATAATGTATATATGGGGTAAGGACGAATCCGTGTAATTTCAATTCTGTAGGATGTATATAGAGCGGTGTCACTTCCCGAGGGTGGCCCCTGGAATTGTGCTTACGCCTTGGTTGCTTGAGCTTGAGTCGGTGAGTTGTGGCCAACAGGCGTTTGGGCTATCGACATCTGGAGGCTCATAGAGCGAGGTCTTGTTGACGCGACAGATTGCACAGACTGAGGTGCGTTGCGCATACACAAGTACACATTATTTTTTTACATCGAAGATTCGATTTCCGAAGGAAATAGAATCTGATCGAAAACATTCCTTGTAAGGAACTTGTTTCTTACGCTAATCCGACTGCTTCCGCCGTGGCTTGCTTTCTTCGCATCCAGGTGTCTGAGTCCAATATCTATCTTATAGAAGTTAGAGTTATCGCTATTGGGTTAAAATTTTGGAGGGGGTTAGATGGGGAGGTTAACCTTGGTTGTTAGGCGAAGTTACGTCCGTGGGTCGCCCGGTCTGAAAAGGGGCCCCCACGTTCCATTAAAATCGAGGTGTTCGTAATTGACTGAAATTTTGTGAGAGGATTCAGAGTTGAAATTTCTAGGAAGACTTGGTATGTGAATCTGATGAGTTCGCCCGGGCACCGGTGCTGGAGCCACTGGCGGTGGCGAGTTAATAAACAGTCGTATCAACAACGATGTTTTGGTGTCCATTATTAAGGGTTACTGAGGTGTAGAGTTCTCGAATATGATGTTTTATAAGTCTGTGTAGGGTGGCCTAGGTCCCCTATTAGGGAAGGGGTTCGACTCGAAAAAAAATAAATGAGCCCAGAGGTGCAAAACAGCAGGTCGATGGAGGAATCGAATGAAGGATGAAAGAGTGAAATAAGGGGGAAAGGATGAGAAGGAACTGCTGCAAGGAGTTAGAAGTTGACAGCTTGCACTGGTGCTGGCTCTGTGAGGTTGTCGATTTATTAAATAATTTGTATAATATAAATGATTTTTTGTTAAAATTAATGTTTATAGAGGAGTGTAAGTTCGACTAGAGGGTGTTTCGAGACCCTCTCAATGAGGGAGTAAGATAGCGTCATTCAGGCTCCTGTTTGACGAGTCTGACCGAGGGGGGGCGGCCCGCGGCGCGCCTGCCAGTCGCAATCCGCCGCGAAAGCGGGCGGCGTGCGCAGCGCCCGAGCGGCGCGCATCCGACGCGTGTGAGCGTCCCGCTTGGCACGCCATCGGCGCAGGAACGCATGCGGGGAGAGCGATGCGTGCGCTGCACCCCACTCGCCTCCTGCATGTACGATAACGGTACGAGATGCAGACGTGTTCTGTTTTTCCCACTTAATTTTTTTTATTTTTTTTTTAAACTTTCATGTGTCATGAACTACAAAATTCAGTCCTCTATTGAATTTTTCTTCGGTATAAATACAGTTCTCATTGAAAAAAGCGGGAATAGAACAAGTTTTTTTTAATTTAAAGCTTATAAATATAGAGGCAACCTACATAATCGTTAACAAATAAATTTTTAGCATCAAATCATATTTAACGCTTCGTTTTAAAAGAATACTTATTAAAAACATATAATGAAATAAATAGCAGTCATACTCACCACATAAATTAGAATTGATAGGTTGTGCAAGAAAACATAAGGTCTTAACATATTGATCATTATTATATATTTAAAAAAGATACTACATAATGATTACTAAACATAAATCTAAATGCAGAGAGTCAAGGAAATAAACAACACTTTATTTTTATTCTTATACACCGCTATCCAATGTCCATTGCTTTGAACATCTCGGGAGAAGTGTTGAAGATAAGCACCAGAAGACTAGGATATCTGCAATATTCAAGTAGAGTATATTACCTGAGTACGCCTAAAATCTTCTTTCGTTCGAGGCATTTATATTTCTTCTTCATTCATCATTATATTTCGTACACTTATTCGTACTCTGTCAAGCTCGATGATTTGAGGATGTTCAAATACACCAGAACTGAAATTGAGGATGTCAAACTTTGTCAAATTTGAATCACTATAAAGTTTTTCTTAGGATATTGAGGTGATAAGCATTAAAGCTGAAGATCAGCAGTGAGATCGTAATGCAATATAATGACCTGTTTTTCAGGCATAATTCTTTGAGATCAACACCCGTCGTTATCGCTGCACGATCACCGTTTAGCACAAATCGTAAAAGGACGTGAGCAGTTGGGAAATGTGAGTCTCTCTATCATCAATCTCATAATCACTGACCGTAGGTTGGACGCATTCAATGTCTGAACCCTCATAAGTTCGAAATGGGTATTAAAGGGGGACTTTCCATAGTTTTTCCAAGAATATGCGCTCGTGTTCTACAGATCTCCCTATATACGCTTCTGAGGTAGCTCCATTGACTATGTTAGGTAGTATTCATGGCGTCGATAACCCTGGGTAAAGTTAAAAATTTTAGTCTCATGTTTAATGGATGGATATTTTGCTGTATCGGTCAAAGAGATTTCTCTATTTCCAATATGTTTTATGGGAGGATACACTGCACTTTAACGTACATAAGAAATAGGAGATACCCAGTAATTAAAGATAGGATATTGGAGGTTTAGATTAGATAAAAAGAGCACTTAATTATACAATAGACCAACGTAATGGAGTCGGACTCTCGGTAACCTGATAGCGCGTATCCAAGAATGGTAGAATAGGTCTTTCCTGAGAGAATAATTCACATTAATAGATATTATTTAGAGAGAGATAATATATAATTTAGATTACCGGCAATGGGTTCTATGGTTCTCACACATTCTTTATTGGTAATATCCAGAATGAGCAATGATTTCTTCGAACTCAATGTTTAGCTAGATGGACTGAGAATAAAGTTTATAAGTTCGAGTGTCTTGAAGGGGTACAGGAACATTCGTTGCCTCTGATGAATCGTTAGATGATGTTAAGCGAAAAATACGCGTAAGAGATGGACGGGTCCAAGGTGTAGGTCCGTCGTATAAAAAACCTATAGAGCAAGGAATACGGAGCATAGGTCCCTAAAGAAAAAGTGCATTTGATGTGTTTGCTCTTTAATACGTGATGAACTGCACGATTATTTTACCAGTCAAACCAAGACAACTCACTGTAACTATTTTGTATAACATAGATAACAAAAAACTAAAACTTTTAGAGATATATAATTTCAAGCAGATCTCTCCTCATGGAGAGTTGGAGTACGCAGCAACGGATGCGATTTCCCGCCCCCCCCTCCCCAATCTACACCACCCCCTCTTGCGCCCGTCCAGATTTGTAGAGCGAGATTGGTGATCCTCTTGCTCTGCTTCAACCCTACACAGATTAGCTGTGAGTGAAGTCCAAGCTTTTGATCTAGTATTGTGCAATCATCCGTTGCACTGGTACGTGTTCAATATCACACATACCGTGTAGCCTCTCGACTTTGTCAATATTCCGGCATTTCCTGAATCAATTACTTTGACGCTTCGAATGTATCATTCTCTTTTAGTTATAAATAGAAAAATATTTTAGTATCTAAGATCGAAGTTAGTACCGGAAGATGGGGTTTCAGATCTCATATTGCGAATCGTCCGTAGTGCATGGGTATGGCCTGTGAACAAATTTCCTTGATAGTGTTTAAGAATTACTTGAGTGTATATGTTTTACGATGTAAAGTCTTCTTAGGGCATCGTGCAGGTCTGCAAGTTCCTCTTTAATCTGAAGTTGTTTAGGTTGTAGTATATTGCTATTCTGTTTGTGATGGTGATTTGAATTTAAGTTATTCGTCTCAAGAGTTGTACGTTATAAGGATGTGCGCATTGCTTCACGCATGTGGATTACTGGTGTCTCTGCGACTTCTGACTCACTTCCATTATTTTTAGAGATCTGGTTTTGGAGTAGTAGGTATGGAACAGTGAGTGTCTTTTCTATTGTTGCGTCGTGTGTGTCTATAATCTTATTTTATATGATTCGTAGAAGAGTATAAGTCATCTCATCGGTATGAATATATTTGGACGGTGTGCTAATTATGGCGGGTGTTGTATTGTCTCGTGCTGGAGGTAGGACTGTAGGTGTTCTATTCGTCACTCCGCATTCCGCCTCTAGGGGGTCAGTAGCGGTCGGCGTTAGACGTGTGTGATTAGAAGGGATGCTAGGAGGAGTGCTGTGGTAGGAGAGACGCGCATGTACTAGATAGGGTTCTATCACCTTGTAGATGTGTTGGCGATTTCTTACTTCGTTAAAGAATAGTGCTCTTTGTAGAGCAGGAGGCGCGTAGGACAATACGCGGGTCTCTAAAGCTATGTTGTAAATTACTGGACGCTGAGCGTTTATGTAGCGTATAATGGTTTGAAAGTTCAGTTTCCATCTTAAACATAGTGGAAGCCATAATTATGAGAAATCTCTTTTGACCGATAAGGCAAAATATCAAATGGATGATTTGAGTAAATTTTTTGTACACTTTCCCGAGTGGGTGATCGAGTCATGGTATATACCTATACATAGTCATATTGGGAGCTTATCAGGAAGGTAGTTAATGGAATTGTAGAACACGACGCATATCTGGAACTAGTGGAATAGTCCCCTCTTAAATTTACCATTCCGGACGTAGAGAGGGGCGTCAGTTTTAATGTTTGAAAAAAGAAAAATGTGTGGTCAAGCCTTATACGGTCGTGGATTATCGATGATATATGAAACTTCCACACTTCCAATTGCTGCACGTTCCGCTTTTTAACGATGTTGTTTTGCTTAAATCGGTATCCCGGTGGTGCAGCGATAACGCTACGGGTGTTGATTTGCTAAGAATTATGCTTTTTGTTATAAACAGTAATTTATCATGCCCAGTCCACCGGATCTCACTGCTGTCTTTCGAGCTGTTGTAGATAGCGGGGTTGTCGGCCGGTTGGGCGGGTGCCGGTTTGCGCGGATGGTGGAGGATGTCGGCTGTCGCTTGAACGGGGCGGGTGCTGATTGATCGAGGAGCGCGTGGATGGGGCATGAATTGGGGGGGTCGAGGAGGCGTGTCTTGAGTGCTGTATCGGGGCTTGTAGTAAGTGATGGATCGTGCTGTGGTTGATGTATGTCTTATCATCGTGCAAGTATCGCCTACGGAAAAAGGATACGTTTAGGATTGGGATTTTGCAGAGGTTTGTTCGGCGGGGACAAGTTTGCACATCATGAATCTGCAGTGTCTGGTTGGTAATGCTTGGGGACATCCTCAAATCATTCGTAGATTGACCGGGAACCACGACACTCTCAGAGTCTTGTAAATCTATAGCGAAGCTGATTGAAAAGGTGGGATAAGTTTCGTGAAGAAATATCATAGAATGCCTGTCTAGAGGAAAAGACGAGAGAATTTGTTGTATAGGGTCAGTTATTACCGTGTCCTGCTAGTGTGTTACATGTGGAACTCAGTTGTTTCTGGTTGAAATTGGATCTAGCGCTGTGTCTATGTGTCATGGCTTTTCCGAGATGTTTCTAAGCAATGGACCTGGATAGCGCTGATGATTTGTGTAGTAGTATCTTAAGAGTAAATATTATGTGGTGTATTTATGGCTTGAGATACGTGCTGGCAGTCTTAGATTTTTGTTTAGTAAATTCATTATTGTAGTATCTGTGGTTGATGTTAACATATAAGTTAATTGTTCATTATGTGTGGATGACCGTCTATGCTTTTCTGTACAACTATGTCAGTCTAATTAAAGTGGTTGGTGTATAGCTGTAATTGTATTTCATTAGTACTGTTTTTTAATTACATGTTTGCTTTTACATAAAGGATTGTCAAATTATATTGATGCCAAATGAATTTACTATGTTAAGATTATTGTAGTTTGCTTCTTATGTTATAAAGGAGGGGTCGCGCGTCATATTTGTTTTTTGTATGTGGATAGAAATTAATTAAAAGAACTTGTTTCTATTCCCGCTTTTGTTCAATAATGGGAAATTTATCGGTGTGTATACCGGAAAAATGCATAGTACTCATGATTTGTTTACGTTAGTGTAGGTACAAGTGAAACGTTTATAATCAAGTAGTATGAAAATAGTAGAGTTTGCAGGGATCTGAATATGTCGAGAAGTAGGATTGCATGTTTCTCGCTCTATGGCGCGGAGAGTTGGCCGTAATCGCGGTATCGGATGTAGGATTGGGTCAGGTCTGCGTGAGTGGGGTGAGTAGTAGAATGTCTTAGCTTAGCGCTACGTGCCTTGCGCGGACGGGTGTTTTTGTGCAAATGCCGGCGGAGGCGGCGGCCGTGCGTGAGTGCGTCGACGGCGGTGTCTCGCGGTTCGGCAGCGTGGCGGGCGCGGCGCCGACGTTGGAGGTCTACGCGCCCAGTGTGTTAGGCGTTGAGTATTGCACGGGTTCCTACGATCGTCAGCCTGGTGGTTGTGATCTGGCGACGTGAGGCTGCTAGGTCTTCTGCGCAGATGGGCAGAGTGCTCGGGGCATGGAGAATGGTGTCTGAATTATAAGGGCTGAGGTAGTTGTATAGAGCGGAGCGATTTAATCTCTGACTATGCGTGTAGTGAGTCTCGCTTATGTTATGTCATACATAAAGTAGAGTCAAGTTAGCCCGAGATACATGGTTAGGATTGGAGTAACACGTGATCTGTCTGTATTTTGGTGTGTTTAAGAGTAGCATTATGGTCGTTATGAATATTCGGTAGTCGGGTGTGTAAAGTCGGTACACCTTCTTAGAATGCGCGAAGCGAGCAGTAGCAGTGTCGTTGGTCTGAGGTGGTTTCTACTTTCACGCTTCTCACTGATAGATAATTCGTGGTGCCGAACGAGTATGGATGGTGTAGCGTGAGAGGTTGCAACTACTCTTATCGTAGCGATTATGGCCGCTGTGACTCGTCGTGTGCCGCGAGTGTTCTTATCATATTCATTGTCATCCCATTCGACTTCTCATTTCCATCGTGTGTGAGAGCTGTATAGTGGTAGCGTGTCGGAGGGAAGTTCGCTGAATGGCTCGAGTGCGGCTGGTGTTGGATTATGTCTGGGTGCGATGGTTGATTGGTTGGCGAGGGGGAGAGTAATTTGCAAATGGGATGTATAGACTGGTCACTGCCCGAACAGTATGTAGAGGTCGAGGTATACGATGGTGTTGTTCTGTGTGTCTCGAGGGCTGATATTGTCAGAGTCCTGGAATCGTACTAGGGGGAGATTGATTCAAAGGAGCGTGTGCGTAGTGGTAGTTGGGAGGGAGAGGTATATGAAGCTCTGGATGCTTGGCTCTGGCGGTTGCATAGTATGGTCGCGGTGTGTATGTATGGTGTAGCAGTGTTGGTGGATAGTAGAAATATTCCTAATTGATGTGGGCAGATGAGTCCCGGGGAGGTTAATTAGTACGTGAGTGGATTCTATGTAGGGTTCTCATGCGTAGATAGTGATGAGTTGTCAGCGCAGATCTGGAGGGATTATACGAGGTGGCGTTCATTCTGTAGTCGTAGGTCTAGAGGGATCTTGTATGAGCGTCGCGAGATCGATCTGGTGATTGTGACTCGTACTGTCGGACTCAGTGGTTGCTTTGAGGTAGTATGATATTTAGTGAGTACGTGATGGGTGATTAGGAGCGGGCGTTGGTGGGTGGTGAGAACGTATGGTATTCCGGAGTGGTTCGTTGGGTGTCTGCTGTGCCCTCTGTTTTGCACCTGGGCCTTCTTGTTTTCCTCAGTCCGAGACCCTCCTTAATGGGGATCCTAGGACCCTAACGACAGCTCGGTACAACCACTCATATTCCGAAACAGTCTACGACCCTCTAAATCTCAAACGTCTTTATAGCAGGACACCAACACATTGTAGTTGTGTAGTACAGACTAAGTAGTTATTAGCTTGGCACCTGCAGGTGGCTCGGCCAGCAACCGGGTGCCGGAGCAGATCCTTCAGACTTCACATAGTCTTTCTAGAAAATTCAACGTCCTGAAGGTCCTCTCAACCAATTTTCAGTCAGGATTACGAACAAGCCTGATGTTTTTAATGGAAGTGGGGCGGCCCCTTCAGGGGGACCCTACGGAGACGTAACTTTCGTATACAACAAGGTTACCTCCCCATCTATACACCCCTCCAGAAGTGTTCTCAACCTCAATAGAGACACTCTAACGTTCTATAGATATATATTCGGACTCAGAACGGATGCGAAGCAGCAGCACCACGGCGGAAAGCGCACAGTGGAGTGGCGTAAAAAAACGATTCCCATTACAGGATCGTTTTTCGCTATCATGATTTCGATTTCCTTCGAAAGTCGAATCTTCGATTGTAATAATAATTACATAATACATGTGTATGTGTATGCGGCACGCACGTTCACAGTCTGTGCTCGTCGGTCAACAGACCTTCGGGTCTCTTTGACTCCAGACTGTCGTGAGCGAGGGAACGCTATGTTGAGGCCTAAACTCACGGTCGACTCACTCAAGCAAACAAGGGGGCGTAAGGTCACCAATATACCAGGGCCACCTTCGGGGTGCACCACCCTCTATATACCTCCTCAGACTTGAAATTACACGGTTCGTCTTACGCCACTATATACATGTTATCTCCCAAGTTTATTAAGCAGATACCTTCTATTCCTTCATATTCGCAAAAGGGTGATGGAGGTTCCGGAATCGCGGCCAATACTATGCTATATATATAGTAGCTATATATATATATACATAGCTAATACTATATATATATATATATATAGTATATATTATATATATACTATATAATACCCAAACTATATCATAGTCATATATTTATATATTATATAATATGATTTAATATTATATTATTATGATATGGTATATATTTATATATATTCAGTTATATATAGTATATAGTATATTATATATATATATATAACATTGTATATATATAGCTATATACTATACTAGTATATATATAATATATATATATATATATATATATATATACTATATAATATATATATATACCTTATTACTATAGTATATATCATATATATATATTATAATATACATTATATATATATATATATATGATAATTATTATATTTTACTATATAGTATCTTATATATATATGTATAATATATATATTAATATTATATATTAGCTATATACTATATAGTATAGATATGACTTATTGATCTGGTTGTCCGTCGGTGAAGTTTCCTAAAAAAACAGCACGAAAGAGAAGAAACCAGTATTAGGTATATGAAAAAGAAAACCAAAAAAATATGAGGACAGAAAAAGCTTAAGTTTTCCTTTAGAAGAGAAACGGACTGGAGATGATTTAAAAGCAAAAATGAAGATAAATAAGCAATGATAATTTCAGAAACACCTCCGAATATAGATGTTTCAATAAAAAAATTTTCTGGCTTTTAAATTTCCGTAAAACTACATAAACGTTTTTACTTTACTTTATGACACCTGTTTAGTGGAAGTCCTAAGTAGCTGACGTTTGTTTTGTAAGCATAAATACAACAATTTTTTTGGGCAATACTTCAAAATATGGAAAAGTGTTGATTCTGATCTCTTCAAATCTACTCAGAAATTTAAAAATATATGCAGACATCCAGGGCTTTACCGCATAGAAGACGGGATATTTTAACAACTGCCAAGGGTGTGAAACTGTGAACCCACTCAAATGTTTATTTTTTTCTTCCCATGAAGGAAGGATAGATATATATATATATAGTACTATATATATATAACTATATATATATCTATAATATACTATATATACTAATATATAAATATATTATATCTATATTAATTATATATATATATTGTATATACTATATATACTATATACTATATATTCTATTAATATAATATATACTATATATATATTAGTATTATAGGGATTTACTACTAATATATATATATATATATATGTATATCTATAAATGAATATAGTATAGTATATTATATATTATTATATATATATATATATAGTATATATCATTATATTATATAGGTAATATATAACTATACTATATTGTATGACCTAACCAGACTTTTAACAGACGCAGCATAAATTTTGCGGAGAGATGGTAAGCCACGCTCCACTATTCAATGAGATTGAAGTTGGTGATGTTTATTCCTTAACAAGAACATCATTGACAGAGTCTTATTTTGTTGCTATATATATGCAAAAGATTGATGTTTTTTTCTCAGCACTAATAAATGTGGGCAGAGTATTTTATTCCATTTCATACGAAAGGATAAAGAGGTTAAACCACAAGTTGAAAACATTCAACAAATTTTAATTTACATAAAACAAATAATAAATTAATGGAAAACAATATCTCAGGAAACGCGACTTACAATTACCACCTTAATTTGAATAACAAACAAAGGCCAATTTGAGCAAATAAGCATTATAGTACTACTACTATACGTATATATATAATATATATATATATAATATATATATACTATATATATCACTACTATCAATACTATATATTATATGTATATCATATATATATAAAATAACTATATAGTTATTATATGTCGGATTATATATTATATTTACATATATCGTGTCCATGCCTCCTCATGCATCGATCACCGATTGTAAGAGAGACGGCATGTTGGGTAATACAGTTTTTGCCCACGCAGGGCTCGGATATCACCTGATATTCTCCCACGATGTTTTGGCATGTTCATCAAGGGCTAATCTTGTCCTTTTTTCCTGGGGAATCCAGGTCTCGAACAATACACCCCCAAAGGTTCTCAATGGGATTTAGGTCACATTCACGACTTGGCCAAGGTAGAAGTTGAATTGTTCTGTCGTGTTCTTGAAACCATTGGGTAAACCCTTCGAGCTGTATGCATAGGGCTATTGTCATGCACATATAACAAGTCTCTCAGCGGTCTGGAAACTTCTAACAATGCTCGAAAGAGTTGGTAAGAAAACGCTCTTCTAATATTCTAGATATTGATGCGGCATGTGAACCAATCATTTATGGTCGTGAGTTCTCCAAGAGAAAAATAATTCATCCACTCCCAAACGTTTGCATGTCCTCCTTGCCACTTGCTGGCGTCTTCTATATGTTGCCGTTGATCTGCGTATGTTCAGTTCGCGCCCACAATGCAGTGGGACCGTGATCCGCGGAGATGAAAAGCGGAGTTTTTTCTCATTAGGCTAAACCACCTGAGTCCAGAAACTCATGTTCCTGTCTTCTGCGCTGTGTAGAGCAAAGGCCAGTCTCGCTCTTTTTAGTGTTCTGTCTAATTTTTTGTTTTATAGCTGGGTACTCGTTGATACCAATACCCACTCGTGAGACGTTCTAACGAACTGTATCTCGAAGAGCAAGTCAGATATGTAGTTGCCCTCTGGATGTCTTACTGACATTCGTGAAAGGGCTTTTTGGAAGTTTACGCAATGGAGCACATTTCATTTTCTTCAGTCTGCAGTAGGTAGGCAACGCAGGGGCACACGCTACGAGGAGGATCCTTAGATTTCTTCCGCATTCACTGATATTTTCGGATGCCACTTCATAAGCAATCTGATGTTCAGACCAAGCGTGCCCGGCGATCCTGGCTTTTGTTATGCCGCTTTCGTGAAGCCCTACAATTTTACCCTCAATGCTAAATTTTCTCTCTTCCGGCCATCCGTCCTGATCAATATAATTTTAAGCTTTAAGACAAATCAACAGTAACATATTAAATAGCAAATGATGATATTTCATTTCCCAGTTGGCTTTACTAGACAATCATTGATACATGTATTTTTCTCTTCATACTCCCTACTTCGCACACCCAGGTATGTTTAAAACGTATCAGTAGTGAAAACATAGGAAGCATATATGCTAAGAGGCAGAATATGCAGTAGTAATTTTAGTGCTGTTTAGAGTCGCTTGGGTCCGTTCTCTATCTCTCTCCTCTCTCTCTCCTCTCTCTCTCATTATATATATATATATATATATATATAGTATACTATATATATTATATATCCTATTATATTATATATATATATATAATTATAATAATATAATTTATAATATATATCTATATTATACTTACTATATATATATATATATCATATTATATATATATATATTATTATTATATAGATACTATTATATATATATTATATATACTATATATAGTCTGATTACTACTAAATATACTATATATCATAATATACTATATTATATATATAATATAATATATTATATCTATATATATATATAATATATATATATATATCATAGATATATATATATATAGGTATAAATATACTATATATACTATATATATATATTATATATAATAATATATATATAATATATATATGGGGAAGTTGCATAATAAAAGAAGAAAACCTACAGACTTTTCAAAGAACTTTATTTAGAATAAAAGTTTCATAAATATATGTTAACCTAAAATTCATCGTAACTTTTTTTTTCATTTATTCATGGAAAATTAAGAAATATTTTTTTCGTATTTTTCCATTTTAGGGGGCTCGGAGCCGACGGTGGAAAGGGGGAGTAAGTCCCCCCCGTCGTCCACGGGAGCGCCGGACGACGAACCCGACTCCTGCCATCATTTGCGGATTACGCTATATGATATGCGCTTTAGTTAAAGTAATACCATAGTGTAAAGGGAATTAAATTCATTCTTTTTTAACTAAAGGAATACCATACCGGGTAAACCGCAAGATAGCAAGAGTCGGGTCTCTCAGCCCTACACGGTGCAACGAAGCAAAGGCCCCGTCAGCTCGACCCTAATAGGGAAAATAAAAAAAACTGTTAATTTCGATGAAAAAAAAAACCTTTCGAAGAATTTCCGGCTTGAATCCAATATATATAATCATTTTTTACTGGTAGGTGTTGGCCGTTCTCTCCAGTTACATGATGTTGGTTATGACAATCTGACAATATATACATATCGTAGTATATATATTATATACTAATACTATTATTATATAATTATATATATATATATATACTAATATACTAATACTATATATATATATACATATAATATATATATATAGTATATAATTTATATTATTATAATATATTATATATTATATACTATATATATATATATACTATATTATAATAGTATATATATATACTATATATATATACTATATTTAAGTTTCCCAATAAAAAAGCAAAAGTTCATCATATGCGTGGCCCGAAAAGTCTATAAAGCTAATGGTCCATATCAGTTCGAGTTGTTCTATATCTTCAGGACGTGAAAATCGGATCCACGATCAATTTTCCGTATTGAAATATAAGTCACTATTCTTTTTTTTTTGTTTTTAATTTTTTCTCTAAAAAACAAATTACGATGATTTTTTAGGTTCAATATATATATCTATATAATAATATATATATATTATAATAATATATATATATACTATATATATATATATATATATATACTATATATATTATATTATATATTATATATACTACTATATCATAACTTTTATTCTATATAAAGTTCTTTGAAAAGGTCCTATACGACTTTTCTCTTTTTATTATGCAACTCTCACATATATATATATATACGTTACTATATTAGTATATTCTCATTATAGTATACTATATACATATCTTATATTATAATAATATATACTATATTTAATTATTACAAAAAAATAAAATAAAAAGTTAAATATATATATATACTAATATACTATATATATCATATAGATGCACTCACTTGATTTCCAAGTTCAGGCAGATAACTTACTTAACTTACTTAAGTAACTTAAGTAATTACTACTACATATCTTAATAGATATATATATAGTATAGTAATATATATTATAGGTTTTTTTTTTATATATAGTTATATATCATATATATATATAATATATATATAGAGAGAGAGAGAGAGAGAGAGAGAGAGAGAGGAGAGAGAGAGAGACGCCGCACGTACTGATTCTGATTCGACACAAGCGACTCTAACGCAAAAATTTTTACTATCACAATCCTTAATATTTGCCGCTGACTTAGATATTTGTAGGAGTTATGGTTTTGATGTAAAGTATAGTTACTTTTCAACGATGTTACATAAAAAACAAAAATAGCGCATCAGTATCAATAAAGTAATGTTAAAACTTCAAGATGTTAAATTAAAGTTTGTCGTGTTACATTGGTAAGGATACCTAAAATATGAAATGCCTTCAACTTTTTTTAAGTTAAAAAGTTTTCACAAAACTTCTTTGACCTGGAAGTAACGTAAACACGTCCCAAAGAAGACAAGGTCCCTCCTATGAAGTGTTTAACTAAGGTTGCTGATAACGATTTTTATAGATTACAGAGCGAACAAACGAGCAACCGGGGAAAGTTTTGCGTGAAGAGATCTGCCATTACTCAAAAGAGATAGCTTTATAGGAAGCACAACTTGGGCAACCCATAATATTCTGAATTTTATTTATTCGAGCTAGTAATATTGCAAAATCTCTCAATCAAAACTTATATCCTATATATATATGATATATATTTATATATATGTATACTATATATATAACATTATACGTAATATATGATATTAGTACTATATACTATCTAAGATATATATATATGTATATATAGTACTACATTATATATACTATTATATATACTATATATATATATTAACTATAAATATATATATCTATATATTATAATACATATAATATATATATATATAATTATATATATATATTATATTTATATAGTATATATAGTATATATACTATATATATATATATATATACTATACTATATATATATTATATACCTATATTTATATTTATACTATATTTATACAATATTATAATATATATATATTCAGTATAATATATATACTATAATATATACTTTTTTGGGTGTATCACCCATAAATATTTATGAATATACTAAATATATAACTATATCTTAATATATACTATATCTATATATAGTATAAGTATATGTATTAATATATAATATAAGCTATATATATATTATCATATATATATATATGTATATAGTATATATATATATATATATATTATTATATAATATATATATATATACTACTACCGTATATACATATATCAACGTTGCACTTAAATATATATTAAAACTTTTTCATACCTTTTATAGAACATATTTTCAACCTATATTACCTGAAACATTCTTATATTGTCCAAGAAGTTCTTAAAGTTCGTATATTTCAATATGACGTCAAACCTAAAAATATTACGTTTTCAAATACAGGGACAGTTTATTTCACTATAATGTTTTTGAACCTTTGTGAAAGGGGAGTGGCCTTCGTATCCTCTGATTGGGTAAAAATCTAATGTATAAATTAAAAAATGGCGATTCACATTGAGCTGTATTATATATACTTGTATGTATGATATATTTTGACGGAATAAACGGTAAACACGTCCCAAAGAAGACAAGGTCCCTCCTATGAAGTGTTTAACTAGTATCCAGGTTTGCTGATAACGATTTTCTAATAGATTACAGAGCGAACAAACGAGCAACCTGGGAAAAGTTTGGCGTGAGAGAGAT
Organism: Trachelipus rathkii; assembly: GCA_015478945.1. Lineage (NCBI taxonomy): Eukaryota > Metazoa > Arthropoda > Malacostraca > Isopoda > Trachelipodidae > Trachelipus > Trachelipus rathkii. Next base: position 505 of record JABUQX010089443.1, on the reverse strand, counting down.
CTGCTACTCAAAAGAGAATTAGTTCATAACACAACACTGGGCACACAATACAATTTGAATTTATTATCTGGTAGTAAACTATTGCAAAGATTTCTCGCCATCAAAAGCTTAGATATAATATATATACCTATAAACTATATTTACTATTTATATATTATTATATACTTATTATTTATATATTATTATACGTATTATATAATAGTAGTATTATCATATTATATACCTACTACTATAGTACGATACCTATATACTTATATTAGGGTAGTAGTATAGGTATATAGGTATATATATATACTACTCGTTGATATATATATATAGTATTATATAGTACTATATATACTATGATATACCATATAAACTAATATATGATATATACTATGTATATACCATATCAGTTATATATATAATTATATATATGGTTATTTACTTATTATAATATATAATATATATACTATATATATATATATACTCATAATAATATACTATATTCTAACTTATATATTTA
>JABUQX010089442.1:0-34626 GCA_015478945.1 Trachelipus rathkii | reverse complement strand
AACCGGGGACCCTCAATCCATAGCAATCCTTTCGTGCCATGTAGGGTTCATCCCTTGCTCAGGTGCGCTACAACCATACCCCCACAAACAAAACCCCCATTATTCACTTCTTAATCTTTGCACCTTTCTGTTCTCGCCTCTTCGCCCTAAAACTCACAATTTTCTCTCCTCCAGCATTCCTTTTTACTGATCCAATCCACTTATTCCTTCAGTTCGCCCAAGCCCGTCCCAATTTCCCAAGCGCACCCTCACCACTTAATATACTCCCTAACAAGCCGACTGATCATCCATCCTTTCACTACTGATCAAACCACTCGCAACCTTCTTCATTGATTCTCTCATTTCCCTCTTCACACCACACGAGACTCCTAAAATACGCTTCATTCCCATTATCAATTATCTTCTCACAACCTAACCCCACCGCTCCTAGACATTCTCCAATCTGGAAAACAATTAGTGTGTTGTTATTCCGAATGTTATCTCTTATTCCAGACCATGTCTCACTACTATACATTAACACAGTAACAAAATACCCTCATAGTCACCTATGTATATATATATATTATATTTATTATATCTTATATATACATAGATAAATACTTTACTGATATACCCTCACTTATAATAAACCAAATGTATCGTCGGCATATAATCTACTTAAATAGCCAGCGAATGTCTCAATCTATATACTCAATATATATATTATATTGGGGTAATTATGTACATACGTAAACTATACTTTTTTAATATAATTAAAATATTTTTCTATATAAATCATTATTTACTGTATATTGATATAACATATAATTATATATATACTATACCTATATATAATATAATTATATATATATATATATATAATATATAATATATAATTAATTCTTATATATATCATAACTTCTTCCACTAATAAATATACAATTTTCAGGACGGCTGGCAGTCGGAGTCGAGTCGAGTCGGACGTCGGTAAGGTTAAATATTTTTCAACTTAAGCGGTGGAATCGCAGAGCGGCCGAGAGACAGTCGGGTCTGCGGGTAAACGGGGAAATTTTTCAAAGGCCCGGGAGCTCGAACGTGCGAGGAGCGGGCGACTCGCTAATTTTAATTGAATAGAAGCGGTTGGATAGTCGCCCCCTCGAGGTCGGCAGTCGGAGTCACAAAACGGGAAAATTCTTTATTGAAACCGACTCTCCACAACCCTGAAGACTGCCCAGCACACACTTACTCATTTTTGGACCATGGCCTAATAACAGCGCCAGCAATTTAAACGTTTTCTAAGCACTATTCAAATACACTATTGTCTATACCCCACTGCCAGAGACCCGCTTAGCACAGCACTCTGCAAATTGATGATAAGGACGCAACGAACTTTTCTTGAAATCTGAGTGGAGATGCTTCTACAATCCCGCCTCTATATGATATGAAATAAAATGTGTGTTAAAATATCCGCATGACAATTTTAATACTCCAACCCTGAGTGAAGATCAATATCACACACAGGATAGTATGAATAAAACGTTGAATGAGCGCAAAGCGATCATTGAATGAACCAAATTAACTAACTGTCGAGTTCAGAGAGAGAGAGAGAGGAGCACCAGTAGCAGAAAAAGAGAGAAAGTAGAGAGAGGATGGGCGAGAGCGAGAGAGAGAGACGAGAAGCAGAGAGAGAGACAGAGAGGAGAAGAGAGTATGAAACGAGACGACGAGGAAGGAGAGGAGAGGACGCAGGAACAGAGAGAGGAGGGGAGAGAAGGAAGGACGAAGAAGAAGAGAAGAGATAGGAGTGAGAAGCGACTGAGAGAGAGCACCGACTTGTATTCCATAGCTTATTGTTTTTTTGAACCCTGAGAATTATAACAAAACAATCCACTTCTCCAGCATTTGTCACCGAGAGTGTTAAAGTCTTTAACGGAGAGGAGTAAAGTCTATCACGGAGAGGGTTAGCTTGTTTAACGAAGAGGGTTAAAAGTCCTTGTCTCGGACACGAGGCGCTTAACAGTTCTTCACGGACGAAGGGTTCATTAAAGACGTCTCACATCGGAGCAGGTAAAGCTCCTTTAAGGAGAGGATATAAAAAGTCCTTTCACGGAGCAGGGGTTAAAGTCAGCCCGTCGGCAGAAAATAAACTGAATATATATACTAATACTAATATATATATATATCTATATATATCATATATATATATAGTACTTATATTACTATATAATTATATATAATATATCATATCATATATATATAAATATACTATATTATATATATATATAATATATAAATATATATTAATATAATATATAAGTAATACATAAGATATATATACTAATACCTATATATAATATATTATATAAATTGGATATATATTAGAGCATTAGACCGAATATCTCTTTGAAGTTTTGAAGCATTTAATCACCTTTGAAAATTTGAATACGAGTGGGTTACTTTTTTTAAGAAAAGTTAATTTGGATTATCTTATGGGAGGGTCCTGAAGAATGTTTATCAGAACATGATTGATTGGCAGTGTTGTTACTGAGAGGAGGACGAGAGAAGAGGAGAGAAGAGAGATGACGGACCCGAGAGAACCCGGACGCGCATGGAACGCGAAGTAGAGACGAACGGAAGCCACCCGAGAGCGAGACTGACGATGGAAGACGCCCAGACCATGAGGATCGAGAGAGCGCAAGCAGGCAATAACGACCAGACGCGTCACGAACCAGAGACCCCGCGACCAAACAATGAGACGATCCAAGATCAGCACCGCCTGAGACGAAGATAGCAGAGATGAGAGTAGGAGAGCTCTTGGTATAAAGAACCAACAGGTTCCATACTTCACTTCAGCTAATCTATAAGAATGACAAGAAACGATATTTTGTCGAATAGTATTCAAAAGTTATAAAAAACAACTTCTGTCGGACATTTGAATTTGGAAGTCTTTGCTTCCATTTTATTTCGTCGTCAACATTGCACAAACATTTCCAAAGGAATATAATCGTAAACTTCATTCAGCAATATTCACTCAGAGAAGGAGAAAACACTCACAACACCGACTCTATATTTTAAGTTCACTTGAGAGCTGCTTCTCACTCGCATAATTACTCTATCTTATCTATATATCTCTATTTAATGTGTGAACCTTGGCAATGATTAAGTCAATACCGTGCCTCATACCATCACTCTCAAGTAAATTTTCACTTTTTAAACCATTATTATTATTATTATTATTATTATTATTACTTATTTATTAATTATATATTATTGCATTATTATTATTATCTATATAGATTAATTTTTTATTCATTGATTATCTGTTTGATACTCGATTAATTTTTAACATGCCAGTTTGTCAGCCCCTTAGTTTTGCGTCCATTTGGTTTCACTTTACAGATACAAAAAAACATAGTACACTCAAATTAATTTGAAGCTTCATATAATGATTTATACATATCAGACAAACTAAAAAAGTTAAGCTTTATTATTATTATATTATACTATTAACTATAAAATATTTTCAAAGGTGCGCCTTAAGCGTTAGCCGTGCTATACACCAGCCTTACTCGAGCGCAGCCCGCGTGAGTTAACCACTTACACGGGGCACGCTACCGCGCATAAAGGCTCTTTAGAACTTTGATTTCTGAAGTTTTCTATTCCTGCATCAATTCTTTTATATTTCTGTTAATTTTTTTCTTATTTAATTTTATTCTAATATATAATATATAATATATTTGAATTATATATATTAAATATTATATATATGATATATTCTAATATATATATTTATATAATACTATATATATAATTTATATATATATATATATATATATAATGTAATATATAATATATTATATATTATATATAATATATAGATATACATATACATATATATATATTATATATATAATATATATATATATAATTATATATATATATATATACTATAATATATGATTTACATATATATATAATTATATATATATTATATCATAATAATATAAGATATATATATATAATCTTTATCATATACATTATATATATATATATTATTTATATAACTATTACAGTATATATACTATGATATAATATATACTATATATCATTATCACTATAATATTATATTTATATACCATAATATATATACATATTACTATATATTAATATAATATAACTATATATTAATATATAATAGTATATATATATATAGAATATATATAATGATAATATTATCTTTATATATGAATATATATCAATATATAATTAATTATATATATAATTATATATATATACTATATATCTATAATATATATTATATATCTTATATATCTATATCATATATCAGTCTCCTTTATGGGGGGGGCTGAAGCCCAATACCTGTTCGGAAAATGAGGAAGCTGAAATTTGCACGTTGAGTGCACTAGAAAAAAGGAAAACCGAATGAAAGACAGTACTCGAGCTTAAATTTTATAGGGTCCTCTTTAGCAGGGTGAGACCCCAAACCTTGGCAAAAATGGACGTAGAAATTGCTAAACCTTTGGGAATGTGAATAATAGCAAGAACAAAAAGAAGAAATAGAATACTATTTTAAATTACTATAGCGATGTCCCCTTTTGGTTGCTGAAGCCCCCAACAGCTTGAAAACATAGGACGTCAGAAGGCTGAAAATTTCGTGACGTGGAATAGAAGAGAAACGAAATGCAACACCACAGTGACTGGAGTTAAATTAAAGTGCACTGAGCGACAAAAATAATTTAAACAATAAATAGATAAATCCACTTATAGTATTTTTACACATCTTAGTAATCATAGTAGTAATTAAAATTTACACCGCACATATGAATTAACTGCGAGCAGCACGCGAAGCGAAGTGGCAAAACAGCCCATTGCGAGAGTAGCTCAATTTTACAGCCAAAGCTCTGACACTTTCGCGTCCAGCGTCACGTAGCGACGTTGCTTGTTATTATTATTATTACTCTGGTTTGTATATCGTTGTTTATCATTTTTTATGCTTTTTAAAACCTTCATTTAAGTTTTACTAATTAATCCATATTTATAAATATTACATTATCATATTAAAAAAAATATTATTCCGTTGCTTTTCTGCTTGACTTGCTATATTTATTTATTTTTCAAATGCCGGTCCTAGTTTTGTATTTCAGAAAACTGCAAGGCAAATTGATAGACTATCATTGATTTTTCATTGGCATGTGGTGTGTGTCTGTAGGTAAGGGTATATGTGTAGGTTAGGTGTGTGTAGGCGGGTGTTTCCTGGTTTTATGTTTAGTTTCCTTTATTAATATTCTTTGACTCAATTCTTTTAATTATTCCTATTTCTATAGTTCAATGTTATTGTCGTCCTTTTTCGAAGAATTTTATATTTGCATGTACTATTTAATAAAAAAATAGTTAATGTTTTCGTCGTTGCTTGTGTACGGTATTTAATTCTTTATGGAAACTCAACCTAAAATTACCTCTCTTAAAGGCTACAATTTCCGTTTGGTAAACTGCGCTTCAGAACAAATTCAGAGAAAAGTATTATAGAACAAACACCAAAAGGAAAAAAAAAAAAAAGGAATTCTCCGCCTCAAATCGTTTCTCATTACAGAGATCGATGTTATTATGGCTTTAGAGTGATGCGGAAACTTTCAAAATTGTCTTAAATACTTGAACTAATTTCCGCAGCCTTGAATGTACACGACGCAAATTCTCAACAGGATTTCTAAATTAATTTTCACTTCGAGTGGGAAAAGGAAAATCTGCAACTCACATAAATTTGACAATTAATGAAAACGTTATAAAGGAATACATCGTGTACATCTTAATAGTGTGCGCCTCGAAAATTAAAATTACATGCCATAAATTAATATACTAATTATATATAACCTATATATCTATCTATATATATTATTATAATATAGTATTATTAATATAGGATGATAATAAAATATATATAATATATTATTAATATATTATATAATATAATCCCTGTGTGTGGAAGAGAAAATTTCGCAAGAAGCCCCGTACGTACGTCTGCATGTCGTAAGATAAGACTCAAGCAAGCACCAATGACAACGGAAGCTGATTTAGGGACCCTCTCCACATATGTTTGCCCTTTAAATGTGCTCATTTATTACTCGAATATGATAGTGATCGCCGTGTAAAACTGTGTAAAACTTCTGGGAGCATTGTGTGTTAGAGGAATAAACTCGGAGTAAGTTAAAGACAGTCGAAGGGGACAGTCTGAAAAGTTCAACCTGTAGTTCGGTGCTGTAATAAATGTTGATCTACGCTCGCTTTGTTGTGACCTGTAGAAGTAAAAATGAAACAATAGAGAAAGGATGTCGTTAGAGGAATGAGTGGAGTGGGCGCCGGTACAGGCTCGATAGGCCCTGGTACGACAACTATTGCTGCGCCCGCTTCGAGACATGCAGCCGGATCGAGAGCCGAGGCATCCGACGAGCGCCGCGGGCGCCGGGATAGGAGCGATGATTGAGATGAGGCGAACAGGAATTGCGCATGTTGATTATCTTGATTTGATCGGCATATGCTAAGATGGAACTTTGTTTGATTACTAAAATATTATTGGTTAAATTAAAGTTTTTGGAAAGCTAAGGTAGGTGTGGTTGTAGCGTATGATCACTGGCTGGAGTGTTGGGAAGAATGAGATTTTTTGGAACGGTTCAAATGATGGTTTCGGACTGTGAGTGTGGTCTTCAGAATAATTGTGTTGGGCGACTTGAATGGTTGGATATAGGTGATCTGGTTGGATAGGTGATCGAAAGAGGGAATTGATATACGGGTGGCTTTGTGGTTGAGAGCGAAAACGAGAATGGTTGGAAGATGAGTGATTTCTATAAGGGCAGAGGAGAGTGTGTAACGTAATTACATTCTTCGATTACAAGACTATTCATAAGCATACGAGAGTTGATGTATTAGAGATAGTTTCAAAGTGAAGAGTATAATTGATTTTGCTTTGATTATAGCATAGTGTGCTAGACATGATGTTGAAGTATGTGATGAATGTTAAATCAGTAAGGAAGTTGGAGATGTGTATCTCTTCCCTATGGTCTCATGAAGTTTTTAACAAAATGCAAATTAAAGAATATTGGAATTTAGAAATAGAGAGGAAAGAAAAAAAGGGAAGGAGTTGGGGAGAATTAGGAGTGAGAAGTTAAATCAGTGGTTCCCAAAGTGGGCCCCACGATCCACATGAGGGACAGGTTGTTTTTTAAGGGTGGGCAATTTGAGAATGAGTTATTTACAGTGAATTTTTGCATTATTTTAATCCCTCCCATTTTACACGATACATATCGATATCTTACTTAGAGCACAAGTATTAAGAAAGTATTAAAATATGGCAACTGCCCATTCATCTTACAAATGTGAATGAATTGATTTTCCAACATAGGTGATTCAGCTGGTGCTTGTTGATATATCTGATGTTTCAATACAGTACCAAGAAGAACTCTCGTAAATGAAAAATGATGAGTCAGTTAAAAATTTATTCAATATAAAATGAAAGATGGCATAGCTTTGGGATGAGACAGAAACTAAATACCCAAATTCAACGAACTTTGCAAGGAAACTTTTGCTACCGTTCAATCTTTATATTGAGCTTAATGTGGCTTTAGTGCAGTAAATGATTTGCTGTCAAAGGAAAGAAATTGACTGAAATAACTAAACGAGGAGACTTGAGATTGAAGTTGACTAAATTAGTGCCAAAAATAAAATCTCTCTGCGGCAGGCATCAAACACAAGGATCACTAACAGTTAGTGAGAATTTGTTAGATGTCTTTATCTTATTGCATTAACTAAAATATATCAAAGTATTGCAGAAGAAATTTCCATTTAAAATATTTCATTTTTATGATTTCAGCTTCCTGTTATATGTTTATTTGCTGCTTTTCATATCACTTCACATTAGTATCACTTTTTTTAAACAATTTCTTAGCGGTTTCGTCCTCAGTACTTCAACTGTCCTTGCGTTCTTTTTTTTCATTGCTACCATGTAGCTTGTTAAGACCAAGTTAATGGTGTTTACGTGACTAATGATATGAACCTGAGGAGAATGTGGAGGGTACATTTCGAATATCTGCTTAACGCTGGCAGTGATAAAGTGTTAACATAATATATATATATATATATATATATATATATATATATTATAGTATATAGAGGGTTTATATATATATAATATTATATATAAATATATAATATATATATAATATATATATATATATATATATATTATATAATATAAGTTATATATATGCATATATATATATATATATATATAAATATATATATATATATATATATATATATATATATATGGAATTTGATGGTGTAAGAAAAAGTAGATATTTTGGGGATGAGGTAATTAGAAGGGAGGCAGTAAATGGTAGAGTGAGATAGTTGAAGAGTGGTAAATTAGCAGGTATAGATGGAATTCCTGGTGAAATAATCATGCATTGATGCGAGATTGCAAATAACTGGATATGAGAGCAGTGATAAAACCCTTTTATAAAGATGAAGGTGATATGGGGAACTGTATAAGCTACAGGGGAATTAGTTTTTCGACTGTGGTAGAATGATATATGCTGGTACTTTGGTCGAAAGAGTGCGTCGATTGAGAGGGGTTGATTGTTGAGGAACAAGGTGCATTTAGAAGTGGATGAGGATGTATAGATCAAATTTTTACATTGAAGCAATTGAGTGACAAAATGAAAGAGAAGATGAAATTTTACTTAGGTTTAATGAACTTGCAACAGGCGTACGACAGAATTAATAGGGAAGCTCTGTAGTAGGTGTTAATGATATATAATGTTGGTGGGAGGCTTTTGAATGGAATTAAAAGTTTATATGTTGATAGTGAAGCGTTTATTAGAATAAATGGAGTGGAAAGTGGTTGATAGTGAAGCGTTTATTAGAATAAATGGAGTAGAAAGTGAATGATTTAATATTAATAGCGTAGTGAGGCAGGGATATTTGTCTCTATGGCTATTTAATTTGAATATGGATGGGAGAGCAGATGTCATGCTTATTGTACGCTGATGATTTGATTTTGTGTGGTGAATCAGAAGAACATTTGAGAGGATTGGAAGAGAGGTTCGACATTGTGTGTACAAGGAGAGGTTCAAAGCAAAGGCAGATAAAAGTAAGGTGATGGTAGTAGGTGAGGAGAGTTCGCTTTGTCAAGTCATGTTGGGTGGTAGGTGACTGGAACCAGTACCGGGGCCAAAATATTCCGGCCCCGGCCCCGGCCCCGGCCCGGCCCCGGCTCCGGCCCCGGCCCGACCCGGTCGGCCCCCGCCCCGGCCAACCCCGGCCATCGGCCCGGCCGCGGCCGGCTCCGGCCAAAAAATCAGGAAAATCCGGGGTTTTCAACCGAGCGTTAACGTAAATTTACACTAAATAATAGTGGGTTAAATTACAAACAAATAAAAATATATTTTTAATTCATACTCCTTTGTTATAAATTGATGCTAAAATATATAAAAACATACCTAATATAAATCAATTTTTTTTTTGGTATTTACTATTGAGTAACCAAATAAATTGAGGCCAAATTATAATATTTCCGAGTTTTTTAACATAAAAAATATTCGAAAATTGATATATCAATATTAAATACTAGAAAAGAAAATAACATTATAATTTGTTAAAATATAATGTATTTATTTTATTTAAAGTAAATATCTTCAAAAAAATTAAATTTCCAATAATTCTTTTCAAAATTATTATTATATTGAATTAATATATATATAGTATTATATATAATATATATATATATATATATATATATAATATATATATATATATATATATATATATATATATATACTATATAATATATATATATTATATATATATATATAAATATAATATTTATATATATAATATATATAGTATATTATATATCATATATATATATATATATATAATAATTATATATATATATATATATATAGTATATATATATATATTATATAATATACTATATATATAGTAGATATATTATATATATATTTATATATATTATATATATAGCTATATACTTTAGAGAGGAGGCCCTTGGATTCTTTTTTAGTGTTGTGCTTTACTGTCACTTCATTTTATTACTAAATGTACACAAATTAAAAAACATGTGTTAAAGACACTTTTTTTTAATGAAATTAATTTTAAAAGGAAAGCTAATTTTTCGTCCGACACGCGAGACCTCTTCAGGCTTAAGGGACTGGATTTCTTTCTTGATCTCATCAGTTCAAGTGTGTTTCAGTGGTCTGCTATTTTCTTTTCATGGTGTTGTTGAAATAATTTGATGTTTTCAGATATTTGGTATAAAATCTATCTTAACTTCACCGATGCTTATTGTAGTTTGTTTGTAATTAATAATGCAAAAAGGATTCCATGATTTTGCGCCAATGGTTCGTGTGATTGATACTTCTGATCATCTTTATAATTGTTGAAATTTGATAGAGTGGCCTGTGTTACGCCTATGACTTGTTAAAGCTGAATTTATGCTGTCCTTGTGGCAGGTCATCTGTATGTTGATTTTTTCTTCTTTGCAAATCTATGGTTTCACCTATATATGGTTTATTGCAAGTATTGCATGTGATGTGATATTTACAGCTTTGGGGGAGATTTTCTTTTCGTTTTGGGGTTTGAGAATGTTTTTTAAGGTAATGTTTATTGATGGAATGAGGGTAATATTTTTTTGTAATATTGTTTTTAACGATATAATGTTAATTGAGAAATTGGTAAAAAAGGAGGTGTTGCTATTTTCGGGGGAAAAGTTGCTATAGTACCTCTTTTTTTGCTTTGTTAAATGCTTTTGTGAATGAAAAACTCAGGATAGTAAAGTGATTTGAAAGTATTGTGGATGTATATAGTTTTCTGTGCTAGAAGAGGGGGAGAGCATATACGAAAAACACGGAGAAATAAAGATGACAGAACAGCTAATTTTTGTTTGGGGAATGATTAGATAGCTGTGTATAGTTAACATGTGAAGTTGGTTTTCTATATATAATAAATGGCAAGTGATTGTGTATTCCATGTGATTAAGGAATCGAGGAAGGGGATAGAGTTGTTTGAAGGCATTTCTATCTATACTGAACTGAAGGATGGATAGAGTTAATATAGTTTCAAGAAAATTATTGTATTATAAAATATGATTTTGTAATACAAGAAGGGCTTATATACTGTGTGGAAATAGGAGGAGTAAATTATGTGGCAATCTGCATCACAGTTTGTATTTAACTGATACAGCTAATTAATTTTATTCATGAAGAATAATCGGTTTTTATTCTGTTTTGCCATAAACATGAAAGAGAAACGGTTCTTACCTCTTAACAATTTAATGACTTTAAGAGTAATGAGATTGTTTCAATTATATGAAACGAGAAGGCCAATCTCTCATGTTACAACATAACATCTTTCAATTTAATGGCAAATATTCAAACAAACTTTCGGCCTGAGTATGGATGGCCCGACTGTCTCCCATACTCAGTAAACAGTTAATACTATGTGATTGGAGAAACTATTATCTAAACCAGACAACAATGCCACCATATTTTTCTTCGACTCTTTGTATTTAAACCAATTAGTATGAGGGAAATATAGATATGTACAGATCGCAATTTGTATAGATACCCTACACACTCAATTCCGACATGCAACACACACCACACCCTTACATGATTGTCCTTAAACTATTTTGAATATTTCCTCTATATCAATATTCACTTCTCACGTCCTACTGATAAACGAATAGAAATAGCCTATCCAAACATCAATCCCTTCCTCGATACTTAATCATCAGTTCATAGAATGTGAAAATAGAACAGACTTACTAACTAGCGAAGTATTTTGACTGATATATAGAACAGTGACCACCTCTCACGTCAAATTCGATACTATTAACTAGTCTCGAGCTAAATCTAATACGATATGCCGCCTATAACACTAAATTAGCTGTTCTGTCATCTCATATTTCTCCGTGCTTCTTATTTCCGAGTTATAATGCTCTACACCGCGTCTTCTAAAGCACAAGAAACTAAAACATCCACCAATACCTTTCAATCACTTTGGATTATATACCTGAGATTATTTTACAATTCACAAAAGCAATTTTGGTATCTATATTACATAGCAAAAAAGAGTGTTATAACTTGAGTAGCCCTTTCCACAGTGATAGTAAAAAAATAGCAGCACCCTTACGCTTCTTCCCATGACTTATTTATCAATTCCTCACATTGGTAGACATATAAAGATAATATAGTGTGAGCTTATTAAAAAGCGATAATTTCAGATTAACAAAAAGATGAATATACCACTCGATTCCTTATAAGCAATTTCAAAAACTAAATACAAACATTCATCCTTAAGAAACATTCACTCAAACGATCCCCCGAGATAAACGAAAAGAATCATCTTCTCCAACAGCCTGTATATATCGAGTCTCATCTCTCCCCGTGCAAAGTAGCGTGAAAATTAAAATTCATTAATAATTAAATTCGATGTCGAGAGAATGGCTTAAATAGTTTTCAAGAGATATTAAAAAATCAAAAAATGTTACAGATGGACCGCACCCCATAGGTTAAGCCGACTTAGCGATAGAGAATTCAGCTTTAACCAATCATAGGCGTAACACAGGAGCCACCTCTATCAATAATCGAACACTCCAGGAGTTATAAAAATGATCCGATGAGATAGTGCAAGTCACAATGGACGAACCATCTCAGAAAATCATGGAGAAATCTATTATCCGGATTATATAATAGAGTTCACCAATCTATCTAAGTAAAGCATGTTCCGCGGTGAGGATAAAAGATAATTGTTATACAAAAAATGAAATAAAATATGAAATACAAAAAAATATATAAAAATTACAGCGTAAAGACACCGAATTAGAAAGAGAACGCTAAGTGAGGCAGTGAAAGAAACGCAGAACGTGAAAGACCAACCTTGAACTGAATTGAAGGATTCAAGAAAAGACTACAAATAGGCAGTCCGTGCGTGGCATAGAGCAACTAGAATAGGATCTCGAGGCGCTCTCGAGAGACAGAAAACAAAAATTCTATAGACAATATCTCCTTTTTAAGTTTCAATCCAAGCTCAACTTTTAAAAAGTGTACTATTAACCAATGTTATTTAATATTCTGCTCTTCTTGGATTAATTAAAATGATCGATGATAGGTTAAATTAAATTGCAAAATACCTAAAAGAGTATTGAATCCACGAGCACTTCCTCTCTTCATACAAGGTAAAAGGATATTCATCACATTCAGAACAAAACAGATAGTTCAAGTTAAATTTAGTATAACTATATTATATACCGCTAGTAGATATATACGCTAATCAAACTATATAATAATCATACGGATGTTGAGAAAAAAAAATTATAAAGAGAAAATAAAATAGTAACAATATAGGTAGTAGTATTATAATATATGTAATAGTAGCAAAATAATATTGGTTAATATGTATATAGTAATATTATATACATGGTAATATATATATATTATGTGTAGTAAAATTCGATAAAAATCGATAATATAATAATATATATAAATAATGATTTATATAAAATTTTAATGACATTGTATGCTTCTTTATAAACAGGATCACAATTATTTTTACTAAAACAGTATTTATTTGCGGTAAAAATAGTATGATATGTAAATGAATTAATATAAATGAGGACTTATACTCTTTTTTATATTTAAATTATTAATTAATAAATTATATTTAATTTTTCATCTAAAGGTTTTAAGACTTGCAGTGTTTTTGTAGTCTCCTACATTTCTAATTTATAGCTAAACCCCGGCCCCGGCATCCGGACCACCCGGCAAAGATTTTCTCACGCACTCTCCGGACATCCATTACTGGTCCCTATTACGGATAGGTGACGTGGTAACTAAGAACTAGAGTTCACAAAATAGTTTTTGGCCTCACCATGTGTAAGATGGGAAAAGGCTAGAGCGCGTCCAATCATTGCAGGAACGTTACTCAATTGGTAGGAGAGAGCTAAAAGGTCTTAGTGATGGGAAGGTAGCTAGATATTCATAGCAATTTAGATATTGGGGGTGAATTACAAGGGGACTAAGTCCGTAGAGCAGTTGCGAAATTATTAGACTTACTGAGCATGACGGATGATCGTTGACTGCACCTACCCAAAGTATTATATTATATAATTAGTAGCAAAAAAACTGAACTCGTGAATGCAAAATAGAAGAGATATAGATTTAAGGTGACTAGCTCAATGTGTCAGCACAAAGATGAATACGCTCTCTAGGGAATTGTCGCGTTAGGTGTGATAAAAGGAGTTTTGCACTAAAAATGAAGGAGATGAACCGAGTAGCTTGAGGAGGGAACTAGTGAAGCGATTTGTGTACAGATAAAGATGCTCTTAAAAGTCTAAAGGCTTCTGTCGAATGACTGAGAAATAAAATGTGAGAGATTTTGTTATAGATATGGTGGTAGTGTGCAAATGGGTAATGACGGATGAGAGAGTCGGCCGGCCTCTCGAGTGGTGCAGTATTGTGGGAGTCCTGTTGGAATCGACCCAAATGGAGGCATATATATAAATTCATGTAGAGAATTCTCATTATTGCTCGAGCTAAATACACACGTAGCTTGTGAGGATTAAGTAATGTGAATGTAGCGACACTAGTGAGTCAAAGAATCAGTTGAGAGTAATAGGCAGTAAAAAGATAAGGCATGTGGTTATTTAGTGAGAGACACCACGGGCATATATTAATGTCGAGACAACTGACCACAAAAAAACACTAAATGAACAATCCAGTGAAACTCGTTAATGACGACAGGGATATTTGATGACCAAACAATGGTAGTAGACAGATTACGGTACACTCTCTGGTTAAGCCAATATACCCAAAAATATAGTGTGAGTGCCTCCTCATGATGAGATTGTAAGTATGAAGGCACGAATCGTGCAGATGCACTTTAAGGTTAAACAAAAGGTATGAAAGAGTGAGGGGTCTGTAAGATTAGATATTAGTTATATCAATCTAAGATTCTACGGTCTATGAACGTTTTCTTTAGGGTTGTTACGTGATCTCTGTCGACCTAATCAATTTACCCACATTCATTAATCCAACCCTCATTGCTTACATTAGTTGCCTTTAGTGATGAAGTGATTCTATTTTAGTGATACTATTATGACTATTAAAACGAATTAACGATATATATATATTGAACAAAATATATTTGTATATATAGGTCCGGAGTCAGATAGTCAGTCACAGTTTTTACTAAGAATGATGCCTCCCTAGGGTCGGGGTAGAGATTTATTCATAATATAGTTAGGTAGAGTGTGAGTAATAGAGTATATTGATATTAACTACCATATTTATGCTCAATGTAATAATTAGGATAATAAGATGTATATAGTGTAGTATATATAATAGCATGCTATAGAAGAAAATCAGACATTGAAATAAAATTTTAATAAGAAAGACAGATATAATTTACTAATAACCTTTAATATTTCAAATACTTAAATATATTCATTTGCTATATATATAAAATAGGTATATATATAGAATTCCTCACATATATAGTGACTTATTAGATATGTGATATAATAAATTGAAATATCTCAACCGGAAATCAAAGTTATATCGTTTGTTAAAAAGGCAATATCATAATTGCTATCACCTAAATTTGTGACTCCAAAGATGCGCTTGCCACAATAACAGCTATTGCCTCCTACTATATGCAATAAGGTGATATAATGTGAGAGTACTTTATTATTTCTCCTCTTAAAAAGAAATAATTGAAACGGATCTTAAGAGTAATTAGTAATCGTTGATAAAGGTAAGTAATTTATATTTTGAGATGTGGTTTTATTTATAAAGTAAACAATGTGGTGTTATATTTAGTAATAGTAATGAAACCGAATTGTTGGTTATGTTAGTGTGAGGTACGTGAGTTATTCCTAATGTAATATAGAGATGGATAATCTAAGTAGAAAATGTGAAATTTAATTTTAGTATGATGAGTAATATGAAATAATAATGTATAACATAGCGTTGTTTAATTGTATATAAAAGATTTAAGAATGTATGAAAAGTATGTCAAATAATTATCTTTTAACTTCCATTATATACGTAGTGATGATGCCGGCATCTGTTCAGACCTCGTTTATTGCATTCTGCATAACTTACATTAAAATAGACATCCGCAATAGCTATCCATTCAATTAACGATTTTAGTACCACATCCGCATTTATTGAGTTATATTACGGATATAATGTGATTATAACAATGTGAATAATTAATATGCATTTAATATAAACTATAATTTTTCCTCTTCTCATTTACTGTTTCATAAATTTTTGTTGTAGAAAGATTATATTAGAAGTTGATGATATAATTTTATATTACTTGTTTGTATTTCGATCGTAACTAGATTACAACACCTGTTATATGAACTGCAATCACTAGACATATCTAATTAATATAGAGATATATACAGGTCTATAGTATAATTAATATAATATAATATATATATATATTAATATATAAAAATACAGGTTAATAAAAATTATGTTATATAATGTTCAGTTTCATAGAATTCAACGAGGATAATATATTACTATTTATATAACTTTAGGATGAAATCTAAAATATGATTTTTTTTATATTCTCTTTTTTTATATAGAAAAAAAATAAATATAATATAAATTTATATTAACGTAACTAGTAACAGGTCATAATGAGTATATTCAGTATTCAGGTATACAAATATGATTTTCATAATAGGGGAACAAGATATTTGTCTAGAATGTACATACTGAAACGTAGAAGAAGTTAAGAGGACATATGGATTGGTGGAGATTAAGACATATATATACAAAAGAGAAATCATAGGGTGGGACAATTCCTGGAAAAGCGCAGAATAACAAGTTCCTCCAGCTGGGGTATCAAATGAAAGGGGAGCATGAACCTTGAAGTCAAACAACCTTGTCGTCTCGTAATTATACATTTAAAAAGAATATTACACGGTTTCTAACTACATGATCAATATCGGCCTAACAAGTATCTATCAGAAGTAGATATCATAACTTAAAGGCAAGATGAAAGAAAAACCGCACGAAAATGGAAAAAATCATATTAAAAAATATATAAAAGACCAAAATCCAATTTCGACACCTTTAGCAGAGAAGATGTAATAGAAGAAAAACATATTAAACCAATAGAGACAACAAGCAATGGCAAAGAATACAAAAGAATATCATTGATGAAAGTTATATAGATATTAAAGAAAAATAGTATCCGTAGTGAGAGGTGACTCATCACAATGGGAGATAAAGGGGGAATTTAATCACGGAGTTTCGCGCACACGCAGGAGAGAGGAAAGAGCAGTTGATTATAGATGCCGGCAGCCTCGCAGAAGCCGGTAGAGTTCGAAGGAGACACATCCGAAGCAACATTTTAAATGCGATCGGGAGCCACGTCTCGAAAGCATATTAGAAAGACCGAGGAGCGAACTATTCAGTCACGAGAACATCTTAGATGGAGTACGCGGGTAGTCGGCGTGACCAAGACCACACCGCAGATTAGGCGAGTCCCTCACATTCTAGCGGGATGTCAGACTCTGCTACAAAGACATCTATACACTGAAAGGATAACAACGTATCTGCAGAGTATAATGTATTCACAAATTCTTTTGACGAAAGCACTGTGGCCAAAAGAAGTTCCTCACAACGGATCAGGGACAGAAAGCGGGGTCAGTAAACTTATTAGAGAAATACATCGAAGACTCGCTGCCGGCCCAGAAAGAAGATCGAGAAAATGAAGACCGCGCTGCTGGGAAAAACTAACATATATTATTGTCTGTCATCCCAGACCGGACCCTTGTGTAGCAGTCGCTCTATAATTACGCAACCGGTACATCGTCAGTCAATGACAATCACGCGAATACGAGAAATTGCAAAACTCTCCATTGAGACTAACGCTTATATCATAGATATGCGGTCGGGAGGGAGGAGTCACCAGATTATGATCAGCATCGAATAGTACGCTTCGCGGTTTCCCTCATTTTCCGAGTGATCGTCTCTCTGATGAAAGGGAAAAGAGATAAAATATCAAAGACTCAAACACGGAAAATCAGGAAGGATCATGTGGAACTACGCGAATGACATGCTGTCCACATGACTTCCGATGATTCCAATAGTATTTCGAGGACGCTCCACTTACCTTTCCATGGTCTTCCAGTGAGGTGTAATAAAGAAGAGTCTCAATAGAAAAAACTCTCTGGGAGAACCTACCCCAGTTACTCGCTCAACACACTGGACTACTAGAATAGCCTTACCATGTTTGTCATGCTAAAAGAAAGAGGTGATTAGTATTTGCTTATCTCAGGTACTTTTGTGTTGGGGATTTGAACCGAGTGAGTTTAGAACAAAAAGACTTTATGGAATGTCCAACTTATGGTCAAGTTTGACCATGAACATCAAGATCTAAATAACCTATAGATCGAATAACCCCTTAGAAGGGAGAATTTAATTATATATATAAATATATATATATATTATATATATATAGGTACTAATATAATATATATAATATATATATATATATATATATATGTATCTCATATACATATATATATACTTTTCGTACTGGCTTGGTACGCTCTTCTCTTGCATTTGACTTAATATATTAGATATCACGCTATACTCATATAGTAATAATCTATAATGAATACTATGTCCCCTAACCCTCATAATTATATACTAAATATTCTATATAGCTCAAAATATTCCTAATAATCGCGAATTAATTAAAGATGTGAAAGAAAGAATTTATAATGAGAAGCGTTATATACTTCTAGTCGCAACATTGGCGCATGATGGTTCATCCCAAGAAGCAGTTAACAATTCTTTTACCTTCTCATTATTAAGGTTCTTTCTTTAAATATATTAGATAGTATAGTATATATATAATACTATTACTACTACTTAATTTACTATTATTACTTATATATATAGATAAGCACTTTACCACTACAAGTGATACTGTATCTGCTAACTCACTCATAAGTACTGGATAATATTAATATATATTATATATATATATTTATATAATATATATATATATATACTATATATAATAATTAGTATATATATATATTAAACACTTGCAATTGTTCAGATTGTCACTAACTCAAAGGTAGGGATATATATACATTACATTATATATATAAGGCTATTCACTTATTCCCTTAGGTAATTTAGAGGAAGATAGATACTATTACTGTATGCTAGAGATGTCTCTCATAGGGGCTCTATTACTAATCCTCGTCCTTTTCGTTAATTTGGACATACGTTCTCATACGTTTTAACTATATTAATATATATATAAGGTATATGAAGTTGATACTAAATACCATGAAAATTATGTACTTACATATCATATTATACTCATAATATGAGCTGCATATGAGCATATATAACTTGTAGTTACTGCACCTACGTTATTTTTATATGATATATATAATATATACTATATATTATATAGTAATATATATTAGATATACCTATTTATATACTATATATAATTGATTCTCGATACATTATACTATATACTACAATAATTCAAGTATATTATATAGTATACATTATATATATGTTTATATAGTAGCCACTTATAGTCCTCTATATATATATCCGGACTATACATAGCTACTTCTATATAATATATACAGGTATATTCACTAACCGTTATTCACTAAACCAAGCCCTCATATATATACCTGATTATAAGCTTGTACATTAGCTCTCTGTATATTATATTGACTTCAGCTTATATATATTTTTGTAAATACGTTAGTTCATACACTATCACGACATATATACGTGAACCTCTTCTTCATCTTCACTCCCGCGGTAAGTATAACATATATTCAATTATCTACGTTAGTATATGGATATCAGTCACATAACGTTGACCTAAGGCTTATCTCCATATCTCTCTGTCGTCACGATGAATAGCATAGCCTAAAGCTTTTCTATGATATAGCTCTAATATGTGTAATTTATTCAGTCACTATAGTTATGGTATATTATAGTATATATTAGTGAATGAAAGTTTCTCATTCACTAATAATAATAACTTGAACCTATTATCATAAAGGTATTAGACACCTTTTGTTATATCTCCTTGGTTATTATCTTTATGGATAGTATATGTATAATATTGAATCTTGTATATATATGCTATTTCTGTAGTGATATATTCAGAGTAAAAGGTATAGGCACATCACGATACTTTCTATATATATTTTAATCTCTCACACACAGC
Organism: Trachelipus rathkii; assembly: GCA_015478945.1. NCBI lineage: Eukaryota > Metazoa > Arthropoda > Malacostraca > Isopoda > Trachelipodidae > Trachelipus > Trachelipus rathkii. The sequence goes on along the minus strand of JABUQX010089442.1, from coordinate 14,310 downwards.
AGGTATTAGGTCGCTCAATATTAGCGCCAAAATTTTGCACTTTAATTTTATTCAAGCAATATTTTTTTAAAATCCTATAAGCTTTTCACTAAGGCTCTCTCTAGTATCTTCAAGCATCGGTTCCTACTCTCATGAGACTTAATATTTGGAGAACGCCTGCCCGAGACATGATAGAAGTAGGCGTGGCATAACTCACAAGAATGATCATATAAACAAGAGTTGATGAATATGTAGGTTTTGCTCTAACGCCATGCTTTTCCTCCGACCGGGTTTGAATAGTTATGCATTGTCGAACGCTCTCAGAATAGTTCTCATTCATTTTTCTCTTGATCTGCTGACTACTTAGGTTACTTAAGATTGGAGGCAATTTATCAAATAGTGGAAGAATTTCAAAGACATAATAGCTACAAGAGCATATCTTGCTATGCCCCATCAGCTGCACTGAGCACAACTTCTGTGTAAGCGCGAATAACGTATATATTACAAGAGATTGTCATGACTTTTCATTTACTGACGCACCTTCTTTCTTGCATTACGTTCTGCTGATACAGAGCATGCGGTTAAACATAAATACATTAGTTCAAGGCGCTGGTGCTTCGGTGTCGGGACAGTAGGAGGTACAATTTCCGCCGAGGATTCAAAATATCCCGACCCTACAGGTACGAGAGTTGTTCTGTTGCCTAGACCCTTTTGTATGATTGCCCAATCTTTTTACATGCACTCTTTTTTGACCTTCCTTTTGCCTTTACCTTTTTGGGCTTTGACCCTTTATCTTCGAGACCTCAAATTTTGTACGCGTGGCCTTGACTCTCGTTTACTGGGCACGTTGACCCTTTCTCTTCGCGACTACTTACCGCGTCTTTTACCTGCGACCACTCCTTTTGGATCCTCTCAAATGGCCTAGACGTCAACGTTATGTAGCCGCTTCCTATCCGCGTATTTTAGTTGGATAGGAACACTTAGGTAAGGAGATGTATTCTCTACAGAGAATCCACATAATTTTTTGCGACCACACCCACACGACGTCGATCTCAATCTTTTCGACCGTGCAGTAAGACACTGCGTTCTCCTCTCACGATGTGCTTTATATCCTCTTACATTGATCCTCTTCAGACTCTTTGAGAGCGTCAACCTCTTTGTTTCCAACTGTTTATCCTTTCCCTTCTTAAACTGCTGCTACTACTATTAACCCTACACTTTTTATATCTCTGGCCTGTGAATCTCTCCACCTTTCTTGCTCTATTCAGCACCAAGACGACCGGCTCAGATCCCACCCGCTAACCCTGATTTTTGACGGTTCATCGCAACACCTCGCCCTCCCTCCCACGTGCACATAATGCGTTGCTGTCTCCTTCACCTCCAGCTCACCAATACGTTATGCGACGACACAGCATAGTTCCGACTCCGCCCGATCACCCGCTCTTCATTTTAGGGAATCCGTGTTTCAGACTCCATCCCAAGGCTCCACTAGACATCCAGCAGAGTAGGCAATTCATGGCCGGATGTTTTTGTCAGAAACCCCATCGTGCCGTGGAGCACTGCAGGGCGGGTCTGCAAATGGCGCCCCTGTTACCCCCCTATTTTACCCCCCTAATTTTTTCACCGTGGGCAGAATTTTTGCTCCACGTAATTTTTGGTAACCTTTAGGGCGCTACCTTTTTGATGTCGTTACCTTGTTTGACATAGAATACACAACCCTTTGGTCTTCCATGGGTCAATTTTGGCCCACAGTACCTGTGGTTAATCTCTCTTTAGAGGCTACCCTTTGGTCTTTTTGTTGCCCATGGTGTCATAATTTTGGGGTCCACAATTCACCACACGGTAATTGGCTCGAGATGTCATAACACATGCTATAGAGATCTTCCATTGGGTCATCTTTTGAGAGCTCACTACAGTGGAACAGTCATACTCTTCATTTTGTGCTCCACCATGGTGCACCCATATATCGAGATCATATCACTATTGATAATGGCATCCTGAAATGTTTTGTCCTTCGGCCCAACTTTGCTAAATTTTCGCACCTAACCGCCATTTTTACCCTTTGTGTCTTCCATGTGGATCACTCTTTTGCCCACGGTCTAACTCTCTCATTCCAAACCGCTTTATTATGAGGCCTGCTCTGGGTGATTCCAATGGTTCTCTTTATTTTTTCGGGCCCACCCTAACCAGGTAATTTTGATCGTCCATTAATAGTGTCATGCTTATTAAGTCAGCACGCTTTTTTTAACTTTTTTTGATGTCTTTACCTTGTTTGACCATGATTTTCGTCACTTTTATAACCTTACAGCGGATACAGTGGTAGAGTCTGCCATTTTTTGTGGCGAAAATCTATAGCACAGTATTTTAATCATTTATGGTTAAAATTCTTGTGGTTATATTTTTAAGTTTAGGTGCGCGCTTCCTTTAGGGCTTGCCCATTTTTATGGAATGTCTTATTACCTATTGAATAGTCGTTAGTCTATTTTAGTATTACCTAATTTTGGTTATATTTCGGATCTCATCCTATACTTTGCTTTTGAGCTTTATCAGCTTCAATCTCACCATGGTCAAATTTGGACCCATCTTAGCAGGCCTGCCAGCACGAAATACACTCAATATTTCTCGTCATTTTTCTCTTCTCCTCTAGAGGGGGCTGTACTTAGATAAGACCTCTCTTTATTTGATGTTTATATCACGTTCCGAATTTTTCCTACTTGCTAACAAAACACCTTCTAAAAGTCAAGACCTCTCAGGCCCATACTTTTTCTGTTTTCTGTTTCGTGATTAAATACTTTCTATTTTTGAATTTCTGCTCAATTTGTTATTCTTGTTAATCACTTTAATTATTTAGCATTACTACCAATACTGCTAACTTGATGGCTTTGATGGTTCCAATCAGAGCCCATATTATATTATTCGTATATGTATTAAGTACCTAGCGATTGTTAGTGATTAGTGTTCTATGTACTGAGTATTAGGTTTACTGGGCTCAAGGCTTGCCAGGTGCTGTAGTGCCAGTTAAACAACTTCGTATGTTGTTATGCACCCTCTAAATATTAACTTCAAACTTGTCCCTTGTTAAGAACCTGATGTTTAACCTTTTTCCGGAAATTGCTGAATAAATCGGAATCTGCCTTTCAGGAAGCTTTTTCAAAGTGCCAAGAGTTATTATGTACATCAAATGTATATATAATGATTCATTGAAATTGTGTCATTTTCCTCATGGAAAGAAGTACTTAAAAAATGTATATTTCATACTAGTAATGTATTAATGCAACTTTATATATGTTTGCATGTTTAAAGAAACATTTCATAATATTCAAATCCTCTAAACCTGAAACCTGACAACATCAAATTTATTCAAATATGATTACAAAATGCTTAAGTTATTCAATTTCAAAACTAATGAAAACGATGAACCTTCTAGTACACACAAATGTCTTACTTTGAAAAATTACATGAAGGAGTTAAGATAGTTAAATTAAAAGCTCACTACCATTAATTAGGAGGTTCAATTAGGTAACACAGATCTACGACTAGGATGCTTTATACTATGAGTTAGTCTTTTTTCTATATCATTTAATTAACATGCATTAAAGATTTATTAACACTATACGACACAATACACACATTCACTATGGACACTTATACACAACTATGACACTTACATTTAAACCATACAGACTTACTTACACTCACACCCAAGTCCCCATCAAGTATACACTTAACACTCAGTCACAACTCGATATTTTGATAACCTCATTACTTTTAAAGTTCCAATTCCACAATTCCCTATTACATACTTGGAAAGCTAGTTAGAAATGTTCGATTTTTCAAATATAAACACTAAGCAAATAGTGGCATGATCATTTTAACGATATCAATTTCCTTAAAGAGCTTATTAAATACAAGGATAATACTACATACCTTATAGATTCAGTTAAAGCAGCATATATAAACAAATAGTGTATGTAAGGTAGTAATAGCCTATGAACATGTCTATATAGGGAAAACGAGAATTAGTATGCCTTTGTATGTATAGTACCAATGCTGTACTGCTTATTAAAATCATTTCGTGCTTTACTGCTTAATACGTATAGTGTTTTAAACGCATTTGCTAACTTATCCTGCCTTTACATGCTATTATTAAGCGTCGCATGGTTTTACTGCTTACACATGCTCGCTTGACTGTAAAATTTGGTTAACTCTCTGCTTTACTGCATATTTATAGATCTTACTAATGCAATTTACTTCCTTTGGCGTGTTTAACTTCACATAATATTTGCAAAATGTTTAAACATCATTATATGTTTCTTAGTGGCTGATATAGTAAATTTTTTTAAATAATTTATTAATGGTTTCAGATAACATTTAATACTCTTTGATTCTGGTACATCCTTATTCATATCATTTAGCCTCTGTATGATAAGCCTCGCGTCGCAATGTAAGAAATAAAAGATAACGTCACATGAAGTTCTCGCCAATAGTCATTAGAATACCATCTTCTAGTTTTATAAAAATTGTACTACATATGAGTTTAATTAAAAAACAAGTATAGCCCTTTACATAACCTGTGAAACAGCTAGGGTAAAGCTGAGCTAAAAACATAGAATACGGGCGAGGGAGGGTAAGCTTAGTCCTCCAAACGTGGCTCGCTGTACAACCACGGAGAAAGAGAGAGAGAGTGTTTAGTATGCGACGTGCCTTTATAGTTCTGTTTGACTGGACTTTACTGAGCACAATGATTAACTTTTCTCGCGTTTTTAACTGGCTTGTAGACTCATGTGCTCTTTACTGCTTTTTAACGCTTTATCTGGTCTTTCTTACGTGTTTCGTGTTTAACCCTCCACATTAATATTTGATTTAGAGGAATCTATGTTTTCTGTGTTGTTCATTATTGTCTTGTATGTTTTGTGTTATCAATTGTTTGGGAATGCGACTGGTATTTCTATTTTTATTTTCTCTGTTTTAATTAGCCGTCTCTCTCTCACTTTTGTGATAGTGTGTATCACAGAATGTTGAAGTATGGATATCTAAAAAACACGGACACACTAGTTTCGGCGAGCCTTACTATAGGAAACAGTTTCATAATTTAAAATAAAATATCCGAGATTGAGCGAAAGTATTTAATTTAGAAAAGGTGTTCCCAAAATAGAACGTGATTGTTAACAATGTACTATGTCTTAACCCTAAAAGCACTAGGTAAATTAATCAAGTTAAATCATAATAAAGAAGGGGTTCATGAGTGTAACCCTCCCAAAAAGACAAACAGAGGAGAGGCTTTGGATTCACGATATATAAGACATAAGTGTTGTAAAGTTTGAGTGCTTTAAGCGCGGTTGGGGCTGTTAATGAACAAATCCCATTCTTCAGTTGCTGCTGAATGAAAGCTTCATATATTATAACATTACATTACTTAAAGCAGTAAAGCAGTAAACCAATTAGATGTAGTGGAACTCGGGACGAAAACGATCCTAACTCCGACCAGGAAGGTCCCTGGCAGAAAGAGAAGTGAACCCGCGATTAGTAATGTGGTGCCTCGATAGTGTTTTACTACGTAGTCCGAATATATACGACCACTACGCGTTTAAAAACCTCGCGAATGTTTTAGGCTAGATGTTGTTGAAACTATATAACATGATCACTTACTACCATCCAAGTATGTGATAACATTTCGTGCTACTAATGAAGACCAGCGCGTTTAAACTTTCTGCTTTACTGTTTAACTTGTCACCTAGCTTTGATCCACCCTGATATGTGATGAAAACATGCACCCACCAGTATAAGATCCTATTATTAGGAACATTAACGGTTTTTTAATGCATCATATGTGCATTTGAATATAGATGAAGAAGAACATTTTAAATTCACAATATATAAATTTTTATTTATTGCTGTGGATCTCACTCTAGTTATACGTTATGTTATTCGTTCATCACATATTATGTAAGAAGTATAATGTTTATATAGAATCAAACAACCACAAGAATTAAAGAGCAGAGAGAAGAATTCTATTTCATCTTCATAAAACTAACGCAGGGTTAAGATTAGAATTATTTTTAACTCATCCTCAGCGCAACTCCTGGATCGCTTACAATACCAAGGAATTGGACTAACTGTTAGATATCAGCATGACGAGAGATGCAGACAAACAACACACACATCACACACCACACACACCACACACACACACACCACAGGCAACAACATCACTCACGATAGCTCTGTACACCTGTTACATACACCTATGAACACTACTTTAACAAGTTAATTACATCAGTTCATTTGATGAAATCCAACTTCTGATACAACAACATTTCACTTTTATTACATTATCATGATATAACAATAATTATTACACACTGGCGTCACACACCACATGATCTACCTCTGATAAGTACTCTACAATTAAATAAAAAGAATCAAGTCAGAAACAAATTTCTCTTTAGAACTGCTACAATGTGTCCATTATTGTTTAGAACCATTCTTGACAATTTACACTTACACGTCACACACTACAAAATTACTTACACTTTACTTTCTATAATAATTTTAATCTATGCACTACCATACAAGCTTAAATGACACTCAGTACAACATGGAATTTACTTACATCAAACACACAGATTATTACATTATACACATTGCACATTACATGAGATTTTAACACACTATTACACAGCAACACACACCACGTACACACACTACACAATATCAAAGAAAAGCCTCCATTCAAACAACCACACACACATACACACACTACCACACACGCAACACTCACTTACTATCATATATAAACGTTAATTAAATTTATAAAAACATTTTTAAATGTATTATAATTACATTACCACGTACAGATTATATTATACTCATTCAAAAGTACAACTAAATTATGATATATTCAAATAGTTTATCTATAATAAACTTCGTATATAATAAATCAAAATACATATTTAATATCTTTAATAAATTGTAACACAAAGATAATTATATAATTAACGTGTTATAATACTTTTTGTTTATTAAATTTTGATAACTATCAAGTATTAATAAAGCACCTTTTACTAAAATATTATTATATGAAATTTTATTAAAAAACATTAATAATTTTACGGATGTACTGCGTAAAATAATAAATCAGTTAAATCAGTAAGGTTCAAGCCCCCCAGTACACCCCTTCTATCCACCAATAGCGTAGTGATCACACGTTTTGTCATCTTTGATTACTATTACTATTACATATATTAATAAGACTATTAATCTGTTAAATATAATAATAGTATAATATTTAAATAACAAAATAGAGTTGCATTAACAAACTCAAAATCCACAATAACTTGTAATATTAAATAAAAATCACTCTTTGAAAATAATAGTTTTAATTTAAGAGAAAATACAATTAGTCATACGATTAATATTATTTAATATTATTTCATTTAAATAATAATAACTAAAATTATTTCAAAGTTTGTTTAAATAATAAATTCGTAGGTGATTTCTTATTTTGCACTGCTACAATATTAGGACTTGAAATTTAATTATTAAATATGTACGCATTGACAACTCCATAGAAGTCTCATTCGAGATCGATTGAAAGAACACATTAAGCCCTAATCCGCACTTTTTAAGCATGCTTACAGATACGGAAAGCACTAAAGCTAGCTCTCTTTTCATAAAGAGTACATTAAGGTAGTAAATGATCTTAAGAGTAGTGTAGAATAGAGACGGTAAACTATCATGTCTCTAAACGCAAAAATTCTTAGAACGATACTGCATCCCTTTTTGAAGCACCGGGGCCGAATCTAAGCCAAATTAGAAATTCCTTACCCGAGTCATTGTAATTCAAAAGTTCGTCAAACTGACTGCCTGCTGATAATATTGACTGTAAAAAATGTGGAGCCATGAATGAGGTGGTCTGGCAATTACAAGTTACGTTAGCCTATAAATTTAGGACCAACTTCATGACATGGTTCAGTAGGACGCTCAAGCAGACTTTAAGGTTGGTAAGACGGGCTAGATTTAATCCTAATACCAGGTCAGAGAAGGTATTTCCCGTATAGACAAGAATTCATTGTTATTATTATTTTTGATATACACTCCGTAATTTCTCAAGCAATGAAAACATAGCTTGCGATCAGTAAGTATAACCTACTTCCTGAAGCAGGTAAAAAGTGGAGACACTGCATTGTTCACTCTCCACCCCTCCTCTCACTTTGCTCGGCCTACGGAGCGTAATCCTCCAAATAATCTCTATATATATGATACCTATCGTATATGATTATTATGCGTACGAGAATTATTATTATCGTCTTTGAATATATAATTAAACTTGTTCTTTAAACTTATTGTATTTGAGCAGATTGAGTGTGTTTTTTATTATATCTTTTTAGACCCAAATAAACTCATTTTTAAAAATATTTCAATAGTTAACCATTTATGACTGATTAAGCGTGCTACTTAAATTATTATCGTGTATTTATGTATTAAAAGTGTTTTATTTATATATATTTAATCTATATTATATATATTCATATTTATAAATATTAAATTACTTATACATGATGGAAATAATTATATTAATTTTCACAGATAATTATATAGATAATAAGATAATTAATTAATTCACTATATTCATAAGCTAACCACACAGGGCTCAGCATGAGCCTTCCATACCCGCCAAGGCCAGCCAATCCCGCACCCGCTGGTGGGGGCGTCCCGCCGCGTCCCCGCCCTGTACCGCTTGGCGCCCACGCAGCGCAATTATTTCCAGACGTTCCCGCCCGCCGCTAGTGCGCCCTAACAGGGCGCAATAATCGCGAGCTTACAGTTTAACCTCACGCGCGTAGCCGCCCGCTAAGGCGACAATATTCCACCTGGCAAGCGAATTATTATATTTAGAATACAATTACATACACACACCACACACACCGTCATAAATACATACATACACACATCTACACACACACATACTTTTCTTGCACTACTAGTCTCAAAATTATAATAGATTACAACATAATATATTAAAAGTATATTATTATTTAATTAAATAACATTTTATTTTATATTATACTTAGTGTTATTATACTTCATGCCGTTATTGTTAGATTATTAATTTAAAAATACACGCATTACCTATAACACCACTACGACACCTAATACAACCACACACACACCACACTATCACTCACACGCACACTCATTACACATATAGATATGAGTATATATAATATATTAATTTAAAACATTTTTAATTTTATATTAATATATACTTTAGTGTTATTTTTAACTTCTTTTAGCCTATTGTTATTATTTATTTAGAATACACATGTCAACACACACGCAAATAAAATCATTTAAATTACACATACACATCCATTAAAAAATTTGTGCAATATTGTCCAAAAAGAAATTTTTTTTTAACAGTATGATAACATTTACACTTTGAATGGAGAATGGCCTATTGTTATTATTATTTAGAACACACATTACACGAACACACACGCACACAACACAACACTCACACGCACCACTCACTTACACATATATATAGCGTATTAAATTAATTAAATTAGCTGATTCAAAGATATGTTGCAAAACTAACATCTATTTTTAAATATTGTTATTATTATATTTAGAGTGTTAAAGACTAATGAAAGACTGAAATACTTTCACACACATCACAACCACACACACACACACATTAAACACGTTATAAACATAATACGCAACCCCACCACTTACGAATGATTTTGATTACCACCAAAACTTTAAATTGCCTCAGCTTTTGATCCATTCAACTTTGAATATGTCCTCAGTTTGATTGCCCATATTCAAGAACTTTGAATGTCTCTAGTTTTGATGCCTCATACTTTTGATGTCTTCAAGCTTGTTGTTGCCTCAACTTTGATACCTTGCAGCTTTGATGTCCTCAGACTTATGATGCCTCAACTTTTAATAACGTTATTTTATTAGGTTTACTCAGCTTTAGTGGTTTCAATCTTTGATTTGACTGCATATCTTTGATAGGCACGTTCATCTTGATACCACTATATTTGATGCATTCGAAGCTTTATATTAAGCAGTTACATTTATATATTTATATTAGCCATATAGACACTTTAACATCTATTATACAACATATACATTCAACATATATACATCTTAATAGTACGTTCTATTATTGCCAGCACATACGATCACAATACACATAGACACTTACAGTTCGCGCATAGATAACAGATATACACTCACCCGCATACACACACCTAATGATATATATATTTATTTATAATTATAGATATAATTATATATTATATATATATATATATATAATGGATATAAAATAATAAGAATATAATTATATATATATATACGAGTAATTATATATATATATTAATAGTAGTAATAAATAAATATATTAAGAAGATAAGAGTATATATATATATAATAAATCATATAGGTAAAAAATATATGAATAATATAAATATAGATATATATAATAATGAAATACTAATATTAATAATATATATTTATATTTAATTAATATATATTATTATATATATTAATATTAATTTCATATATAATACGCGCGGGAATATTGAGCGCATGCAGAGCTATGAGCTGCACGCGGCGGAGGTTACGCTGAAATATTATTGCGTCACTGCGGGCGCACGCGTCACCCTGGTCCGCTGCGGGCCTATGCGAACCGGCACGAGCGCTACGCGGAGGATGTGGAACGCGCGGGACGCACCAGCGTAGGAGTGCGGGATTGGTCTTAGCCTTTGCGGGTAGGGGCTGCATGACTGAGCCCTTAGGGTTGGTATAGCGTATAATGAACTAGTGATTAATTAATTATTATCATAATTATAATCAATTTTATAAATAATTTAGTATTAACTTGCTTCAATGAAAAGTATTTATTAATTAAAATAATATAGATAAACTTTAAATAGTAGAATAATTAAAAACTAATTAATTTACAAAATCAGATAACTTTTGCACCGCTTAACAGCTAAATGATTCTATGATTTATAAAATTGAGTGGGTCTAAAATGATAAAATTTAATAAACCACATTTCATAATTCTGCTTTCAAATACTTTAAAGTTTTATTAATAGAAACATGATTTAAATTTTTCAAAATGACTAATTGAAAAAAAAATTTTCTCGCTTAAATATACGAGGTCTTATAGAGATAAGGATTACCCCGACCAATCATAAGTAAGGAAAACCATTTCCTTTTTACCTGCTTAAGGATCTTACCGATCCAGCATGTTATCAGCGGAAATATATTAATAAAAAGAATAATAAATAACAATTATGAATATTTCTTGTCTATATTAATTACGGATAAATTAACCTTGTTAGACCTAGTATTAAGGTAGGGTAAATTAAGAAGCCAATCTACGAGAAAAAAGTCGTATCCTATGAGATTTAGGACGCTTAAAGTTTAGGGAGAAGCTAAAGTTAGTTGATTTTGCACCACATTTTACAGAAAAATTTAGTTATCAGTTTGAAAATATATTTTGACCGTGTGAAGGCATAGCTTATAGATCAACGCACACTCCGGTGGTTGAGGACAAATGATAAAAGGAGGGACTTAATGATCAGCTCTAAATTTAGACCCCTATGAGTGGCGTACGGCGTTAAGGGAGTTTTGCAACACATTTATACAGAGAGAGGTCATTTCGTATGCTGCAAGAATTTACGAAGTTTAAGGACTTTAGTTTTCTCCTCTGCTGCACAAGTGCGCGAAGATATATTAGTTTCTCTGTAGATAAATACTATGAAAAGGTTTTTATTCCCGTCACCTCAGATAATAATAATAATAATACAGGAACACTTACCGAATATTAGTTATAAACACAACACTATGTGCATATAATATTAACTAGTTAGATAACAGTCGCTATCGGATCTCTGAAAAAGTAGAAAAAACGTAGTGAAAAATCTAATGTGAAGAAATATCAATACTTCGTTACTCTCTTGAAATAAAAACTATGTACGAATGATTTTAAAAAATACATGTTATTTTAGCAGAAAGAACTTATGTTTAGTATATATCTTGATTTATAAGCTATATTACACTTAAGCGTCTAGAATGATGTATTAAAGTAAGTAAGTCAAAGAGAACAACGTAGGCATAGCTTGGTGTAGAGGGTGCTAGGGGCTGACCTTACTGATTTATTGCTTTTAAGTACGTAAAAATATATGTTTTTAATAAAATTTCCATAAAATTTAGTAAAAGTTATTTTAAACTTGATAGTTATAAAATGTTATAAACAAAAAGTATTAACAGTTAATAATAAATTCTTTGTTCAAAGATAATGGTTTGAAGTTTGGTATAGAAGTTTTAAGAAAACTTTGAAATAATTTATTTGTATTTGAGTGAAAGTAATATAAATGTACGTTTAATTAAAAATAAAATGTTTTAATAAATTATACGTTATATGTGTAAGTGGAGTGTGCGTGTGTGTGTGTGTGTTGTGTGTGTGTGGTGTGTGTGATGTGGTGTGATGTGTGCTGTGTGTGTGTGTGTAAAATCTGTGTGCAAGTGTAAGTAAATCTGAGTGTGTTGTAAGTAAATCTGTTTGTGTGAGTGTAAGTAAATCTGTGTGAGGTTAATTAAATCTGTGTCAGTGTAAGTAAATCTGGTGGGAGTGTAAGTGTAAATGTAAAGTGTCTATGGACAAATGTAAGTGTCTATGGATGTGTGTATAGGTATCATAGTGAATGTGTGTGTGACCACATGTGTTATAAGTGTAAATGTAAGTGTCTATGGGTAAATGTAAGTGGTATAGTGAATATGTGTGTATAAGTTTCATAGTGAATGTGTGTATATGTGTAAGTGTATGTGTTAGAGTTTGTTTATGTGTGTGTGTGTGGTGTGCGTGTGTGTGTGGTGTGTGTTGTGTGTGTGTTGTGTGTGTGTGTATGTGTGTTCTAATATAATAACAATAGCATGAAGTAAATAACACTAAAAATGTTATAAAAATAATAAAAAAAAATATAAAAATAATAAAAATAATAATAAACAAAATGAACACAAAATTAAACTATCAAAACAAATTAAAAAACATTGAACAGGAGTAAATAAATCAGGAAAAGAAGTAAACACAAAGTTAAAACAGTTAAAGCAGAAGTTAAAGCAGTAAAGCAGAAAGTTAAAGCAGTAAACATGAGTTAAACAGGTAAAACATGAGTTAAAGCCAGGAAGCAGTAAAACAAAAAGCATACTAATCCCCCCCTCCTTGGTTTTAGGTCACACCTCTATTGATTTTACTGCTTTACTGCTTTAAGGTTAATGTAATTTAATAAATATATGAGTTAAGCAGTAAAAACATATGATTTTAAAGCAGTAAGGCAGTAAAACAAAAGCATACTAATTCCCCCCTTGGTGTTAGGTAGGGCAGTTTGATTTACGATTTACTGCTTTAGGGTATGTAATGTTAATGTTTTTAATAAAATTTCGTACGAATTTTATTAAAAAAAATGTTATATAGCCGAAACTCTGTGAGATAGAGAATAACTTACATTACAAATTAAAAAAAAAAAATTCTTAAAAACAAAATAAAAATAGAATAATAAATAAAAAGTAATTAAACAAAAAATTAAAAAATATAAAGAAAACATATGTTAATAAATATATGATTAAAACAGTAAGCAGAAAGTTAAAGCAGTAAAACATGAGTTAAAGCAGTAAAGCAGAAAAGTTAAAAGCAGTTAAAGCAGTAAAACAAAGGCATCACCAATCCCACTAGTGTGTTAGGAGGTAATAAACACCCTATTGTTTATACTGCTTTTACTGCTTTAAGGTTATCGTAAAAGTATATGATACTTTTAATAAAATTTCGTTACAATTTTATTAAAAGTAAAATGTTTATATTAGCGGAATTACATCATGTAAGTTGAGTATATATCTTTACTTCTACATGTACAAATTAAAAATAAAAAATAGAAAATATAAACTATTAAAACAAATTTAAATAAACAGTATAATAAGAAAATAATAATGATTAATATTAATATATTAATTGAGTATAAAGCAAGTAAAGCAGAGAGTTTAAAACTAAGTAATAGACAGTACTTGAGTTATTAATAAATCACAGTAATAAGCAGGATGATTAAAGCAGTAAAACATTTGAGTTTATAATTAAGTACAGTTTTAATAAAGCAAGAAGTTAATAAGCATGAGTAATAATAACATTGAGTTTAATAAAGCAGGATAAAGCAGAAAATTAAATACAAGTAAAGCAGATAAATAAACAAAGGCATACTAATCACCTAGGTGTGTATTAGGTAATATATAGTTATATATATGAACACGCTCTTA
>JABUQX010089441.1:0-20000 GCA_015478945.1 Trachelipus rathkii | reverse complement strand
TCTAAGCGGTAAAACATTGAAACTGTTTAATATAAGTTCGGCGCCCAAATTCTTTGTAAGATGTACTTTTAACATTACTAAATGATCTCAATAGTTCTTTGGTTTCACCTTATCTAATTCCTATCGTTTTAATTAAAGTAAGCATCGGTGATGTAGTTGAAGTTCACCAGCCAATTTCCTTTAAGTGTTTATCAAACTTTTTCTTGAGATTAAATCGATGTTGCCGCTGTTCACTATTTCATAAGAGAGACTATCCCACTTCTCAATTAAACATCGTAAGTGAAGAAATTCTTTTGCTATATTGTGTTTGAATTCGTTTATTGACAATTTCCTATGGCCCAATATACTTCGTCGATACTTCCGTTAAATCATAGCTCAAAGAACTTGCCTCGTAATCGATAATTTTCAAATCTTATTTAGTATTTTTGAAAACTTATATTAATTTTCCTCTCACTCTTCTTGTCTTAAGAATGTATAAATTTTTCTTTTTTTTAAATTTTCGGCCCGTTTTGAGCGGTTTTCGGGGGGGGGTTGTCGTTTTGACTTTACCTCTTCAATTCTGGTATTATTGGTTGCCTGTCCTTCTTTGCAATTCTGTTTCAATTTTTTCTATGTCCTTTTTGCAGGTATGGACTCCAAACTGTTACGTGCGTTTCCAGATGAGGTCTACTAACACTGTTTTATAAGGGAAGATTATTATTTTTTAGAGAAGAAGAAAAGAAGAAGAAGCAGAAGAGAAGGAAGAAGAAGAAGATGAAGAAGAAGAAGAAGAAGAAGGAAGAAGAAGAAGAAAGATGAGGAAGAAGAAGAAGAAGAAGGAAGAAGAAGAAGAAGAGAAGAAGAAGAAGAGAAGAAGAAGTAAGAAGAGGAGAAGAAAGAAGAAGAAGAAGGAAGAAGAAGAAGAAGAGATGGAAGAAGAAGAAGAAGAGAAGTAAGGAGAGAAGAAGAAGAAGAAGAGAAGAAAAGAAGAAGAATAAAGAAGAAGAAGAAGAAGAAGAAGAGAGGTGATGAAGAGAATGGAAAAGAAGAAGAGAAGAAAAAAGAAAAAGAAAAAGACAGAAAGAAGAAGAAGAAAGAAGAAGAAGAAGGAAGAAGAAGAAGAAGAAGAAAAGAAGAAGAAGAAGAAGAAGAAGAAGAAGAAGAAGAAGAAGAGAAGAGAAGAGAGAAGAAAAGAAGAGAAGGAAGAAGAACTGGTAGCATTTACTTTGGTTTGGGAACGTAAGCTTAACAGCGAACTGGAAGGAACCTC
Organism: Trachelipus rathkii; assembly: GCA_015478945.1. Taxonomy (NCBI): domain Eukaryota; kingdom Metazoa; phylum Arthropoda; class Malacostraca; order Isopoda; family Trachelipodidae; genus Trachelipus; species Trachelipus rathkii. The sequence goes on along the minus strand of JABUQX010089441.1, from coordinate 18,751 downwards.
CAATCTTCTCATTATCTCTTTGCAGCATACATTGTGATATATATTATATTATATTACTATATATTATATAGTATAAATTTTTTTTTAATGTATATATAATATAATCATATTATATATATTATTAGTATTATATATATATATATATATATAATATAATATATATAATATATATATAATTATAATATATTATATATATTATATACTAATTATATATTATATATTATCATATTTAATATATATTAATTATAATTACCATTTGCGAATGATGCTTCAAGATCTCCTGGGCCATGGTAGAAGTTTTCATCAATAACCTTTAGTTCATAATTATGGGCGTTCCATCGATTTATAAGTTTATATACAGAGATGTGTGTTATGTCTGTTTCAGATGTCTTTTTAATATTAGCAGCTGATATTACCGAAGGATTTGCTTGGAGTGAAAATTCATTATTAATTATGATTGTAGTAGGCAATAAAATTTAAGCTTATTTTCATATGTATTACAATTCTATCCAAATTTGTTTAGGAGTAAGTTACCATAAACTTTTTTTTCAGATTATGTACAAGAAACACCACAGTCTACAGAGAAGCGGCCACACTGGGTTGAATAATCAACTTCATGCGGTGGGTCCTGGCTCATATATATATTTTAAATGTCAAAGAAAATTTGAATGGAGATAGGAAAATACAGTGAAGAATAAATAAAAAGCTAAATTAAAAAAGGTACTTATTTTATAAATAGTTCTTATATTACATAACAAAACAATATGTTGTAAAGGATATTCAGTTCTTTAAGACAAGATAAAATGGCTACTGTTTAAGTGGGAGGATTCATACAAGATATAGAATAATATTTCAGGTGTTATGGACGATAAAGTAGGGAAATGATGACAGCGAATGGGGTCCAGTTTGGGAACAATCATTAAAGATATGATAAAAAAAATTGTAGGGTAAGACGACGGCAAAGTTTGCAGATGGAAGGAGCGTCCCGTGACATGCAGTGGCTGTGAGTGATATTGATGTGGCCAATACGGAGACGTGCAAGTATCACCTCGTGCAAGCGCTTTCGTCTGTGAGAGGAAAAACACTCATAAATGTTCTACTTTATGTTTCTAAATTCCGCCCCTCACTTGTCCAGCACTCTTGAGAATAAAAGAGGAAGCCTTGTCGGAGAGCAGGATAATAATCAGTTGATGAGAAGCGACCTTATCGAATGGCATCGGGAAGTACCTAGAACCGCTCCGAAAAGAAAAGGCTGCCATTTTGTACTCTCTGTCAGTAATTTCGTTGCCAGTTACTTATAAGTGAGAGGGGATCTAAAGTAGTATGATATATTTCTTACGAGATTGGAGCAACCGAAGAAATTGTTGTACTGCTGATACCTTGTGTTTTTAGAATAGGGTGCTTTAAACGCCTGGAGGGCGCTGAGAAAATCTGAATAAATGACAAAAGGTTGGTCTTGGTTATGGAATAGAATTCGAGAAAGGCCAAACGTTATAACTATTAATTCTGCCGTAAAAATTTAAGCTTGAGAGGGGGTTTGTATTTGTATGGGAGAGGGTGTGTATAGGAAAGACAGCGGACACATCCACACTGTCCCCTGTTAGAGAGCTGCCAGTAAACACTGGAGTAAATCCACAGTGAACTGCGGAATGAGACAGGAATGGAGTCTTTAACAAGGCACCACCTTTTGCAAAGGGATGTTGAGGAGGTTGAGGAGGTTGAGGAGGTTGATGATGTTATAAACTGTCTGCAAATGACCATTCAGGAGGATTCTGATGTATGTATCGCAGAATCGGTGTTAGAGCAAATGGTATAGGGGTTTGAAAGCGAAGATATCTTGTGCACATATCTTCGGAAAAAGAGTACAATCCACATTGGATTCAACCTTCAAGTCTCACCCGGGTGGACGAACGGAATGCTCTAGTAAAGATACGGATCTCCTCGTTTTAGATGGGATCTAACAGGTTTTGTAGAGTTGGGGAAGCCTTACCATATACTACGCAGCCATAGTCCAGCTTTGATCAGATTAAGGCAGTGTGGAGACGTAAAATGGTCTTGCGATCAGCACCACAAGATTTTGAGCAGAGGTGACGTAACAGGTCAAGAACTCGATGACAAGTCATATTAAGGAGTTTAATGTACGGTGCGTAATATTTTCAATTTCAACATTTGATATTTCAAAAATATTATTTATACTATTATTATATGTATATTTTGTTCCTTTTTTTTTTCATATATATAAATATATATATTTATATATATATATATATATATATATATATATTATATATTATATATATAAAATTATAATTATCATATATATATATTTATTATATATATATATATATATAATATATATATTAATTATATATTAATTTATATATATATATTATATATATATATAATATATTAGTATATATATATTATATATACTATATATATTTATATATATATATATAAATATATATAGGTATCTATAATTATATATATATATGTATATATTATATATATAATATTAATATATATATATTCGATATTATTATATATTAGTTTATATTATTACTATATTTATATATATATATATATATATATATATATATATATATTATTTAATATTTTAAATTTTGCCTTATAATCGTAAATAGGATGACAGTAAGTAACAGCAACATATATGAGAAAGTTAAGAGAATGAACTGCGATCACTGGGATGGAACCAACCGCATGTTGCGCGTCTGGGGACCATATTGCCTGGTGCCTATTACAAACTGAGCTATTCCTCCAAGTGCCAAAAAACTTGGATCAAGAACAGTTATAAGCAACCGAGTTCCCGTCGTCAAGGGGACATCACCAGGTGTCCAGCCTGTCCTTCTCTCGTTCTTTTATTTATATATGATGTTTCCCCTCTTAATTTTCCCGTTTTGACAAAATGTTAAAAAGAAAGAGAACATATAATGTGGAAGTCTAAGAGAAATTAACTGCCGTCTTCTGGGATTGAACCACGCCATAATTCGTTTGTTGCCGCATAACATCCGAATCGAGCGAACAAATAATAATTGATCCCACGGTGATGCCCACATATACAATACTGAGCTATCTCCAGCCAAAAAAAAAACTTGGACTTCATAACAAGGACAATTATAAAGCAACCGAGATCCCGTCAAGGCGACATCGCCAGGTGTCCAGCCTGTCCTATCTCTCGTTCGTTTATATTTTAGATGTTTAAATATTGCATAATAATCGCAATTTTGATAAGACTAGTTAAAGAAGAACACTATAATGAGACGTAAAGAATTAAACTGCATTCTCTGGGATTGAACCACGCACTTGTGCCAGTGAGAGACAATTGCCCGGTGCCTATCACAACGAGCTATCCATCCAAGCCAACAACCTTGGATTCAAGAACAGTTATAAAGCAACCGAGTTCCCGTCAGGGCGACATCACCAGGTGTTCTCTTTCAATTGCGCCATCGTTCTTTATTTTAATTTTTTAGATGCTTAAATATTGCAAAATAATCGCAATTTGATAAGATGTTGAAAGAAGAACATAATACTGAGAAGGTAAAAGGAATTAACTGCCTCTCTCTGGATTGAACCACCGCATGTTGCGCCTGAGGACATATGCCCGGTGCTATACAACTGAGCTATCCTCCAGCCCAAAAAAGTTATTCAAGAACAGTTATAACGCAACCGAGTTCCCGTCAAGGCGCCATCACCAGGTGTCCAGCCATCCTATCTCTCTTCTTCATTTTCCCTTTGCTGTTAAATATTGCATAACAATCGCAATTTGATAAGATGCTAAAGAAAGAAAGAACTTATAATGAGAAGGTAAGAATTAACTGGCCTTCTCTGGGATTGACCCACAGATGTTGCGCGTAGAGGACAATATGCCCCGGTTGCTATACAACTGAAGCTATCCCCAGCCAAAAAACTTGGATTCAGGAACAGTTATAAAGCAACCGAGTCGTTCAAAGGCGACATCACCAGTGTAGTCCAGCCTGTCCTATCTCTCGTCTGAGATTATTTTTTAGATGTTAATATTGCATAATAATCGCAATTTAATATTGTTAAAGAAAGAAAATATAATGAGAGGTAAAGAATTACACTGCCTTCTCTGGAGTTGAACCACCGCATGTTGCGCGTTGTGGACAATATGCCCGGTGCTAACAACTGAGCTATCCTCCACAAACCAAAAAACTTGGATTCAAGAACAGTTATAAAAGCAAACCGAGTTCCCGTCAGGCGACCTCACCACGTGTCCCAGCCTGTCCTATCTTCGTCTATTATATTTTTAGATGTTTAATATTGCATATATCGCAATTTGATAAGATGTTAAAGAAATAACAAGAACATATAATAGAAGGTAAAGAATTAACTGCAGCCTTCTTTGGTATTGAACCACCTCATGTTGCGCGTGTGAGGACAATATGCCGGTGCTATACACGACTGAGGTATCCTCCAAGCAAAAAAAACTTCCTTGACGGGAACCGTCCGAGTTGACCTTTTTATAACTGTTCTGAATCCAAAGAATTATAATATATATATATATATATATATATATATATTATATATATAATATATATATATATATATATTTATATATATATGAATAATACTATATAATATATTAATATATAAATATATTAAAATATATTATTGTAAATTAGTATATATATATATTCATATTATATATATATCCTATATTATTACATATATATTATACTATTAATATATATTATAATATAATAAATTATTATTTATATATATATATTATATTTATATTATATATATATATATATTATAATATATAATAATATTATATAATATATAATATAATCATTATATATATTTATTATATATATATATATATAATAATATATATATTATATATATTATATATATAATATATAATATATATATATATATATATATATATAATATATATATAATATATATTAGATATTATATATATATATAGTTTTATATTATTATTATATTATATATATAATTCTATAATATATATTATATACAATATATAATTATATATATATATAATTTATATATATATATATATATTATATTATAGATATTTATTATAAATATATATATATATATTATATATATATTATAATATAATATATTATACTATAATACTATATATTATATATTTATATTATATATATAATATATATATATTATATATATAATATATATATATATATAAATATATAATATAATCAAAATAATATTTCTCTTTTTCCAGACCATAGTCCTCACTACTATACATTAACACAGGTAACAACATACCCTCATGGATAATGACTACCATAGCATATACTTCTTAATAATTTAGTCCTTTCACATTACCACAACATTTTAAATATGCTACTAGTCCATCACTTTCCTGCCCTTCACAAACTTTCCTAATACTACACAATCTATGCATACATCTAATCCATTTCCCTATTTTCATTCCTAAACATATTATCACTTAAAATATCTATACTCAGGACTAACTTTTTGTATCCATCTGTGCCTCTACCATTCTTAACATATGTACTTCCATACCAGCAGAGACTTGTCCTCACTTCTACATAAACTCCATAATAACCTTACTCTATATCTAACGTTTATACCTTTCAAACCTCCTCCTTTTACATACACATCTTGCCAAATACTCTCTACCTAAATCCTCATTCAAACTCTCTTTCAGATCACCACACAAAACCAAATCATCCGCATATATATAATTTGATATGAACACCCTCCACTCACTTCATCATTTCACTCCCATATACTAATCTAAAACACCATTATTTCATGCCCACCCCCATGTCTAATTCTTTCAATAAAACCCCATCCATTTAATTATATATAATATGTGTAAATAACCATAAGGAGACATTTAATAACATATGTATAATATAAAATTCCTTTAACCTCACCCGTACTTCATAATTAAATATATATAAATAGACCAATATTAATATATATATATATAATATATTATATATATATATATATATATAATATATATATATTATATAATTAATTATATTATATATAATCATATAATTAACTGATATATTATATATAGAATATGTAATAAATATATTAGTTATAATATATAATAATTATAATATAAATAATAGTATCGGCAAAAGTTATAATTAAGTAATAATGATTTTAACCTTTTATAACTACAATTGATAGATTGAATAATAATTATAAACTGAATTTAATATTGTTATATTATTAATAAAATGTTTTTATAATAAAAATAAAAAATAATTAATTTATGCTAATTAATTAATTACTATTATACATATATGTTTTACGTAAAACTGAAATTATATTTGTTGCAATGTGATCTGCATAGCCAGCATTCTTTATATATATCTTATATATAGGTACTTATTACATAGTTATACATATCTTCCATCTACATGCATTAAAAACTAAGTTAGGTATTAATTTTTTATGAAAAATAAGCAGAGAAAAAAAAATAGTTGAAACAATAAAATAATTGTTTTTTACTATAAATCTGTATGACACTAAGCTGTGAAGTCAGACTAGTCGGAAATTCTTTGATATTGTGTGACTGCTGTGGTAAGTATCGGTATAATAATATATATAATATATATATATAATGTACGGAGTCGGAAGTCGAAAATTTTTTGTTTGAGTGGAGTCGTGGAAGTCGGAGTCGTGATAAGTATGAATATACACGTTTTGTATTTTATAAGTGGTCGATCGGTAAGTCGGATATATTAGTATATAGTCGTACTGAACACGTCGAAAATTTGTGTTTTAATGGTATAGTCGGTGATAAGTCGGATATATATTATAATGTTCGGTGATTCTCAGAAAATCCAACATTTGATTTTAAGGATCGGTAACTAATACTAGAGTCGGAGTCGGAGATACGAACAATTTTATTTTTACAGATTACCGTCAGCCCTGGCTTAAAACAAATGATTTTAACATATCCGACTAGTAAACATGGCTTATATATTGTACAATAGACTCATTATAGAGTGCTGTTGACGAAAACAATTACGAAACGATAAATGCAAACAAGGTACAGGAATCAAACAGAGAGCAGGATGTTTGCTCATATAGACTATTCTGACTTTAGATCCTAGCTTATTGTATTTTGGCTCACCGTTTTTTCGCCCTAATATATAATGCAACATCGTAGTAAATTTAGTTTCATATAATTAAGAATATTCTAAATCTCATAATGTATAAAGAATCTCTAGACGGTTAAGTTCTCATAAAACTAAATGCTCGTGAGTGAACTTACTCCAATTAATATATAGTTTAGATATAGAATACTGTAATGACCCACTATACCATAATAATATTGAGGTAGAAACGTATAGTTGATTTGGAAGTAGTGAAGAGAGATCGTTAAATGCTTATATCCAATTACTACGAATTAATAAAAAGCTAACTGTAAGATTGAGTATGCATTTAAATAAAGAACTAACGTTATCCATTTTTAACATTCTGGACTTCCAATCTGAACTGTGAAGTTATATATTGTGAGTAAGAATTTCTATTCTCAGAAGGAGTACTCTTTGATTCTTTTAAAAAACTTACAATATGGAAAAGGAACAGTATTATTTTGAATGAAACATTAAGTTGCTAAAAATTTAAGCGAAAGACTACTCCAATGTCATCTATTGAAGGTGAAAGATGCTTTTCTAGATTAAAATAGAACTTAATAAACCGGATGTATTCTCGGATAATTAACATAATAGCGTGAGACATAGAATGGACTGAATTGCACCCTCGTATGCTCGCTATATTGCATAACTGTGAAGTGAATATATATTACGTCACTCAATATTGTTTAAATTTTATTTGACATCTTGTGATTGACTTAAATGCAAGTCAAAAAACTTCTAGAATTGGCCTTTCCTTTGTAAATAATTCAAAAATTTAATCAAATTTTCGCTTCTATAATAAATTGATAAGCAATAGGATAAAGATTTCTATTTTATTTTGAGGATCATTCGGAATAGGTAACTTTTTTAATGTAATTGTATTACCGTACGAAGTAGATTAATGCCAGAGTTTGGCTAAACCTGGTAGTAAAAAATGCGATATTAATAATATATTTATTAAAGCTATCGATATTATTAATAGATGTGTAATATATATAATATATATATATATAATTATTATCATATATTATAATTATAATTATATTAATCATATTGTTATTATACTCGCATTGACGAAATTTACATTATGAATTAAGGATTATAAAATATAATTAAGATATTATTTAATATATCCTAATATAATTTAATATATTTATCATTTATATAAATTATCTATATTGCCTAATTATTATTATATATATCTTATTATATATATATATATATTATATATATTATATATATATTATATATAAATATAATACAGATAGACTTTAATACCTTTAAAAGGTATTAACGTTAATAACTTCGATAATATGGAATCGAACGATGGTAAATAATACTTTATACAGCCACCATTTCTACATAACGAGTAAATGCGTTAAGGTTAGCCTATAACAGTTTCTTTTTAACTAAAGGAATACCCAAGATTAAATCATCCTCGCAGTCGTTCGCCATCCATTATTCCCATTAAGCTTTGAATGCTGATTTTTTTTTCCTGTTTTTATACATTTCGCAATTCTTTGATATTTTATTTCACCTGTTTATTTTGTTTTAGGCAATATTATATAATTGATTATTTATTAGTGGTTGTAAAGTGTTTAACTTTGAATTTTGAAAATCTGTTGGTGCTTTGATGGTGATAAAGGCCTTGGACGTTTGAGCCAACTCGTTGCAGTTAAATGTGTGTATTTTTAATATAGTTCCATGTCGTTATTAATTACGTATTTATGTTTATATTTTATTATTTTATAAATTTTGATTAGTTCCGATTATTTTACGTATTAATTTTTTGCCTGTGTTTATACTTTTGTCATGGCTACTTTATTATTATTATTATTATTATTATTATTGCCCATGGGCCCCTCTTATTTGGGGGGCTCATGTTATCTCCAGAAACCCAGCGACCTTCATCGGGCCATGCCACAGATCTCTCAGGGAGAAAATCTGATGGAGTGTTCTGTAGGGGGGGTGAGTATGGGACATCTTAGGAGGAAATGATCGGTTGTTTCAGCCTCTATTAGGCATCTCCGGCAGAGGGGAGAGGTTGCGTCTTCCTGGAGGCCTGGGTGATGCCAAGATCTCAGTCTAGATAGTTTTCACCTCTCGTGGTAGAGTATTCTGTGTTGCTGATGTTTCCGGAGGGCGAGAGTTTATAAGGTGATTTGGTGGGCGATTGTTGAGGTATTGTTGTGTAAAGTATGTGTGAATATGTTTTGAGAGAGAGAGAGAGATGTGTTTTTTGAAAGGGGGGGGGGGTTCTGAAGAGTTCGCCGTAATAGAGGGCAGCAGGGGAAGGAGGTGATTTTAAAGTGTATATAGTGTGATCTTGTAGGTAGTTATGGCATGGATGGGTCGGGTCGAGAACCTTGGCAATAGAATTGTGATGGCGGGTGTTGGTTTCCCGCCCCCCCGCCTTTAAACTAATTTTTCTTATTTTAGCCCTGAAAATAATGTGGGGTTCCCCCGCCGCCCCCCCGCCCCCGCCCGCCCCCCGCCCCCCCGCCCCCCCCCCCGCCCCCCAGATGATCCTGAATTGGGGAATTTTGTTTTCTCATGTAGATGTTGAATTAGGGTGTTTTTGATACAACAGGTGTAGATATGTTTCTAAGGGTAGTATTTTTGGGTTCTTTGTAATTTGATTCTGTGATAGATAGAGGTTAGAAGGTTACCAGCAGCTGTTGATCCATAGTTGATTGTTCTTTAAGACTTGTTTTTTATGTAGTTGTCAGTGTGGTTGCCTTTCATTGCTGAAATTGTGTCGAGATAGAGTTAGTAATGTGACATTTAAGTTTCTGTTTGCTGTGCTTATGATGTCTTGAATGTGAGGTGCAAAGGTAAAGCTAGTGTCAAAGTATTTACCGAAAATTTTAGGCGTTTTGTTTAGGGGATGATGGAGTTATTAAGAGTTGCTTGCGGGTGTAATGATGATTGGTGTCTTTCAGTGGCGATCTAGGTTATAGAAGATTTCTCGGCAGAGGCAGAGCTTCTGTTGGAAGACATCCAAGCTTCTAGTTGGTTTAGGTAAGTCTGAGTATGAGTTGTATAGCGGTGGGTACGGAGGGGTCTGGTATGGTTATGGTTATATCATCTGCATAGAGATTGGAGGGTGGGGATGTCAGCTGTAAAAAGGTGGAATGGGGACAAAATGGCTCCCTGAGGGTTTACGGTTTTTGAGATTAGGTGTTTGCTGAATACCTATGCAGTGCGTTCAGATATGAGATTAGCTAGCCATTTTTTATAATTGTAAGGAAAGGATGAGTTTAGGATTTTTTCGTCGATAATGTGTCTGGGTACTGTGTCGAAAGCTTTACTAATGTCAATGGCTAGTAATATTGTTCTGTGGGATGGAGTTTTGTTTAAGCCGTTTATGATGTTTTGTGTGATGTTTGTTAGCGCTGTTGAGGTGGAGTGTGATTTTTTGAAGCCATCTTGGTGGGTTGGGGAGTGAAAGTGTGGCAGGATTTTGGTGAGAATGATCTTCTCCATTAGTTTGCACAGGGAGGAAAGGAGGGATATTTGTCGATATGAAGAAGGGAGGTTTGGGTCTTTTCTGGGTTTTAATTTGGGTATGATTATTGTTTTTTTCCAGTGTGGAGGGATGTAGTCGAGTGACCAAGACTTGAAAATATTTTTAATGGATGAAATAGCGGTTGGTCCAAGGTTTTTAATGTGAAGGTTTGAAATGTTGTCTGGGCTAGAAGCTGGGGAGTTTTTAAGGTTTTAATAAGCTAGGCAATTTTCTGGTGTAGGAATGGTGAGGTTGAGATTTGATTTCTACTTTGTTTTTTTTGACATGCGTATTGTTTTTCTATTATTTGGGTGAGTGGGTTTGGTTGGAGAATTTGTTTAGTGTTGTGTAAAGAATATGGCAGTGTTTGTTTGGGGTCGGATTATATGGATGTAAGCGTTGGATGAGAAAGTGTTAAAATTAAGATATAAGGTTGTGGTCAGATTTACCAATAGGAGCGAAAATGGTGTATTTATAGAGAGGACTAGTGGTGAAAACATAGGGTCAAGTGGTTCAAGAATTGGTATGGGAAGCGATCCCGGATGTTGTTGTAAGGTTCTTTAATTAGTTTTCTCCAGATCGTCGAGAATGCCTGAATGATTTCGGCTTCCTCCCCACTAGATCAGTAATAGGAGGAACCAACCAGATTCAGTGTTGTGTTACGTTTGAAATTTCCTTAAATAGATTACCTCGTAAATTTGGATGAGAAAAAATATAACAGTCTCGTGAGAAGTAGTAAGATATTCAAAAAAGGCTGGAAAATCTGTTCTGTTAGAACAGTAGCAGAAGCACAAGATATTGTAGTAGAAGGGAAGAAAGATTTTAAAGCCACAGAACATCGAATTTAGGAGATTCGAGATTTTCGAGCCATATGGTTTTATGTTGCTGATATTGAATTGAATATTTTATCAAAATTCAGGAAATTGCGGTCTGATGAGACAGTCCTGTCAATTCAAAAAAGGAAAGCATGATGTATGGAGAATAGGGAAATTGCATGTAAATATCCGCTTTTAGATGGGAGAGATGCTAAAATTATGTCCATTGTTTCCCATTTATCTTATCTTTCGGAATCTGTCTCGAGTCCGTGTAACACAGCTTAACAAAAAAATCGGTAAATCAACTTGATCATAGTAAAAAGGCGGTGATCTCGTCCGACTCACAAAATTGGAACCAATACTAAAAGCTAATATCAAAACATCAGCCACAAGGTGGACGACTTGAAACTCTACTCGTCAAATAGAGGAGAAACCATTAAACAAATAGAAATCGTAAAAAAGTTTTCCAATGACATATGTATGGAATTTGGGCTAGATAAATGTGCCCTTTTTTGCTAACTAAAGAAAGGCAAAAGAACAGAAAGTGAGAACATAGAAATTGAAGGAGATATATAATTAAAGAGTTAGAACAAGAACGCACATATAAATATCTCGGAATAGAAGAGTCAGAAAAAATAGAAAACAACATAATGAAAGGAAAAATTAAAAAGGAATATAGGAGAAGATTAAAATTAATCTTAAAATCGGAATTGAACCCCAGAAACAAGATGCAAGCCATTAACACCTTGGCGATCCCGGTACTCTCATATGGTTTTGGGATTATTGACTGGATGCAGGAAGACTTAAACAAGCTGGATGTTATGACCAGGAAAATGCTGCACGCACATAAGATGACCTATAAAAACCAATGTGTACCAGCCACGGATACATGTATCCAGAAAAAAGGGAGGAATGGGAGTACCCACAATAGATATAATATACAAATCTGAAATAATAGGAATTGGAAAATGTTTGAAGGGCAATGATGGAAGATTCATTGGATGGATGCATGAACATGAAAGCTTGAAACCTTCATCAACATCAATTATAAAAAAAAATGAATGATTATTTAGGAGATGTGAGATTTGATGGAGAAGTCAGAAACAATGAAAGTTTGGAGAGAGAAATAAAGAATGCTAAAATGACATACAAAGAGAAGAGAGAAAAGCAAATACCTGGAAACAATGAAGCATCACACATTTGCGAACACATAAAAAGATACTCGATGAATCCTCCATTGACACTTACAAATCAAATGAGGTGATGATAAAAGGATGGCTAAAAAGTGAAGACGAAAGAACCATCCTAGCAGCCCAAGATCAAGCCCTCAGGACCAACTGGTTCAAGAAACACATAGAAGGGCAAAACATAACCGGGCACACAATGCAGAATGTGCAATGAATGGTCTGAATCGGTATGTCACATATTATCCGGATGTGGGGTGTTGCTGCTGAGAGGCTCGTATACTGAAAGACACAACAGCATATGCAGGTTGATCCATTTTAAACTGTGCAGAAAATTTGACATTGGAATAAATACAGCTAACCACTGGGAACATAACCCAAATAATATAGAAGAAAATAACAGAGTCCTAATACTTTATGATTACAATATCCCAACGGACGCACAAGTCACTCATAACAAACCAGATATAGTCATCCATAACAAAACTGAGAACAAATGCTGGATCGTAGAGGTCGGAGTCCCGTGGGATGGAGGCGTCTCGGCCTACGAAAGGGAAAAAGAACTCAAATACCAAAGGTTAAAGTACGAACTCAGGAGATTGTGGAATATAGATATGATTGAAATAGTTCCAGTGATTGTGGGAGCCACAGGAATAGTAAAAAAAAGCTTGGAAAAACATCTCGAGAGGCTCCCGGTACAGGTATCAACACTGGAGCTGAGTATGATCGTGATCAAGAAGAGTTTAACTATATTAAGAACTATACTTGGATACCGTTGAGACACCAAAGAAAGGAAAAATAATATGAGGGTTGTGCTTAGGATTAAGGTTTAATCCCGAACAATCCCATAAAGGAATATATATACCCTTAATAAAGGAGTTTAAAAAAAAAAAGTAAAAGTTTTTAAATGTGTTGAGTGTAGGTTTGAAAGTAATCGTACAGGAAACTTTAATAGGCACATGCTTAAGCATGCAAATATAAAACTATTTAAATGTGCAGAGTGTAACTATGAGTGTATTGAGAGACAAAGGATGAAAACACAATCTAAATATGACTGCAAATATAAAATTATTTAAATGTTCTCAATGCACCTATAAATGTAATTATAAAGTAAGCTTGAAGTTACATATACTTAAGCACGCAAATATAAACAGATCGCCCAAAAACAGGCCATCCTCAACTTTAATAAAGAAAGGAATCAAGGAGCGATAAAAAAAAGAAAAGCTACATTACCTACAAATGAAGATCTGAAGAAAATACTTCAACCAGTAATAAAGTACTGAGAATAGATATAAAATTTAGATCACACCAAGAAATGATCGGGCAGTTAAACAGAAAAATAAAGAAACGCTATATCAAGGGAATAAAATAAAAACTGTGGAAAAGTTGCCTTTTGATGTAGAAGAAACAAAAATAAAATGACAGATAATGAAGAGATAATAGATGAGGAGTTGGATGAGACAGAAATAGTAAGAGAAGAAATATCAGTGGCTGATGAAATCCTAAACAAAGAAATAATGAACAGAACAGATAGTGAAAGTAATAATGATTCGGATACAGGAAACCACAATGAAGAAACAGAGGGACAAGATGAAGATGAGAATGACTTGAAAATGATAGCCACGAAAACGGGATAGAATGTCAGGCAGGAAGAAGAGATGATAAAGCAAAATGCACACTATAGTAGATGAAATATTAAATACACATGTGAAGATAGAATAAGGATAAATAAAATAGAAATTGGATGAAAATAACATAAAATATCCAGCGTTGCAAACAGGGTATTACCGAGATTAATACCTGAGAAATGCCGATATCTCAGAAGTAAACAGGTTATATTATGCAACACCAAGAGCAATAATCAGATTTGATGGAGGGGAAAATATTTTAAGAAATGGATCCACACTGGAAGAAAGAGGAAAATTAAACCGCCATGGGAAATTAATTAGAGAGAGACATGCGAGACTCAGAAAAGAAATATCGCTGATAAAAGAATAAGAAGAAGAAGACATCAAAGAATAGAAAGTAAAATCAGACAGGCACAAAATATGATAAAGAAGCACTTTAGGCAGGAATCGAGTAACACACGCAATCAGTAGCAGAAAACTAGAATTAGCAGAGCAAAAACAAAAAAAATTAAGCTCATACAAGAAAGAAGAACTAAAGAAAAGACAAAACAAAATGTACCAGACAGATAAAGGAAAGTTCTATTGAGAGTTGAGAGGTGAAAATATAAAAGTTTATAAACCACCTGAAAGAGACAGACTTGAGGGATTTTGGAGGAGTATATATGAAAACCAACGAACACATAATGAAGAGGCGGAATGGATAGAAACAACAAGAAGGAATCCCCAAATAGAAGAAATTAATGAAATGGAATTTGAACCACTAACCGAAAGGGAAGTGATGGAAATGATACGACGCACCAGTAACTGGAAAACACCTGGACCAGACATGGTGCAAAATATATGGATTACAGTACTAAGAGAACCTTTAACAAAGTGCTTCAATAGAATTCTGAATGGAACAGCTGAAATACCTGAGTGGATGACCAAAGGAGAAACAGTCCTTATCCCTAAAATAGGGGAAACACAAAACCCAGGGAAATATAGCGCAATTACTTGTCTACCCAACTATACTACAAAATATTATGACACAATTAATTACCAGAAAGAAATATATAACATACAATAGAAATAATATACTAACAGAAGAACAAAAAGGATGCAGTAAGGGAAGCCACGGACAAAAGATCAATTATTAATAAAGTAAAATGATTCTAAGAAGACAGCAGGCAAAGACAGAAGAACTTAAGCATGACTTGGATTGCTATAAGAAGCATTACTGATAGTGTGGCCGCACTCATGGTATCAAAGAGGTATTAAAATCTTAAAATCAATAGTAAGATAAGAGACTTTATGGAAAAAGTGATGCAAATATGGAAAATCAATATTAAACTACATCACGAAAATGGTACGATACAAATAAATAATGTAAAAATAAGGAGAGGAATATTCCAAGGGGATTCCTTATCCCCATTAAGTTTTTAAATTTTTGGCTCTCTCCAGTAACTAAAAAATCAGGCTTTCTAGATGTTTGTCCAACTTACTTGTTAAAAACTGAAAAGAAAGGGAAAAGTTTATGCTTTTATTTTACATGGATGATATTAAACTATACCTCCCAAACAAACAACAAACAATTGAACAGATTGAGGTAGTTAAGAAGTTTTCGAATGATATACAAATGGAGTTCGGACTGGATAAATGCGCGTTTCTGGAGTTGAAGAAAGGAAAAAGAATTGATAGGGGAAATATCAGAATAAACGACGAAATCATTAGACAACTAGACCAGGAAGGCACTTATAAGTATCTCGGAATAGAAGAAAGGGAAAAAATAGAACATAAGAAAATGAAGGAAAAACTGATGAAGGAATATGAGAAGAGACTGAAACTAAAGCCGTTTTCGTTTTGGCAATATTCTTACGAAGCAATAAGAACACTGACAGTACCAGTACTGTCGTTTGGATTCGGAATAATTGATTGGTTCCAAGAAGATTTAAATAAACTAGATATTAAAACGAGAAAAATGCTCCCACGCCCATAAGTTGATATATAAGAACCAATGCCTGGCAAGAATGTATGTCCCCAGGAATCAAGGTGGAATGGGACTTCAGGAAATAGATGCAGTATATAGAGAGGAAGTGATCGGATTAACAACCTATATTGAAGAAAGTGATAGTAAATTTTCATCAGATGGGTGGAAGGAGCACGAACAGGTGCAAGCGATGAAACATCTTTAACGCCAAAAAAGAGATACTACCGTACGGAGTAATGCTATCCCTAACGACGATCCAACAACAGAAGGAATGACAAAGAAGGAAAAGATGAAACACCTAAGAAATGAACACAGAAAAGCAACATTAAAATAATTTATAAGGAACATGCATTTTCAAAGGAA
Source organism: Trachelipus rathkii (assembly GCA_015478945.1). NCBI lineage: Eukaryota > Metazoa > Arthropoda > Malacostraca > Isopoda > Trachelipodidae > Trachelipus > Trachelipus rathkii. Next base: position 2,118 of record JABUQX010089441.1, on the reverse strand, counting down.
TACAAAAAATATTATAGAACAGGTGTATATAGATAAAGAAAAATCGATTGAAGCAGTATGCAGGGTAATTTAAGAAAATAAGATGAGAGAACAATTGTAGGGGCACAAGACTTCACATCTCGTGGGAGGACAAGAGAAGATAGAGAAAGAAAATATATCCAACAAATGCGATATGTGTAAAGAAACAGAAAAAACGGAATCAGTTAGCCATATATTATCAAGCTGTGTAACACTTCTCCATCGCCAGCAAAATACCGAAAGACATAATACAATATGAAATATGATCCATTTAGAATTGTGAAAATATCAAAATCAATAGTAACTAGACTGGGAACACAACCCAAATGCAATAGAAGAAAATAGCCACGCGCTAATACTATACGACTATATCCCCACAGATGTACCTATAACACATAACAGACCCGATATTGTAGTAAAAGATAAAGAGAAAGAAAAGGCATATATTATAGAGATAGGGTATACCATGGGACGGCAGAGTATCAGCATATGAAAGGGAAAAGGAAATTAAATACCAAAGACTGAAATATTCATTACAAGGAATGTGGAATGACATAGATAGAGCAGAGGTTATTCCTTTGGTATGAAGTATGAGAGTGATTAAAAAAGCTTAAAACAATACATTGAAAGACTACGTGAAGTAACAACGTTGAAATGAGCTGCCATTTAATAAGAAGAGCGCCAGATACTGAGAATGGTTCTTGTTGTTAAAGAACCAGCGGGGACCACCATATGCGCTTAGGCCGAGGTCGGGCCTGCGCATGAAGTGGTAACCCTTAAGAAAGGTAAATTTAATAATAAAAAAAAATAAATAAAAAATTATTTAAGTGCTCGGACTTCGGAGTGTAGCTTTGAAAGTAATCGCAAAGCAAGTTTAAAGGACCATATGCTCAGACATGGAAGTCAAAAGCGTTTTAAATGTGCCGAGTGTGACTATGAATGTAACCGCAAATCAAGATTAAAAAGACACATGCTTAATAAGCATACAATATAAAACTTTTTAAATGTGTTCATTTTAGCCATGAATGAAATAGAAGACGTAACTTGAAAATACATATGCTTAAACACGCACGCAAATAAAAACAAAACTATTTAAGATATAAAATTATTTAAGTGTTGAGATTATTTAAGTGTTGAGAGTGCAGCTTTAAAGGTAATTATAGAGGAAACTTAATAAAAAACATAAGCTTAAATAATCTAATAAATAAATTACAATAAGGATATTTAATTAACCCACATAGCTAGAAATCTTAAACTAATTAAACACCTGTTTTATATGGATGACTTAAAATTGTATGCCCAAACAGACAAGAAACAATCAAGCAGTTAGAGGTAGATGTAGTCAAGAAGTTCTCCGAAGATATCTGTTTAGAGTTTCGTCGAGATCAGGGGTTTCAAATCTTTCTTTTCTTGTAACCCCCCCCCCTCCCTGACTCTTAACTTTACGTATGTGGACCCCATATACTTACATGTAATATTTTTAAATTAAATATTTATTTGTAAGGTTAGTAAAAACTAATAATTAATCCAATCCAGTATAACAAATAAAATCTAAATTAAAAATTTTGAAAAAGAAACAAACCTACTTAATTCATAATTTATCGGATTAGTCGAACACATGTTTCAAAACCAAACATAAATTTATCTTATGTTATGAAATTGGGATCCCTACTAATAGGCCCTACTAATGATATCCTATGCCAGTGAGGGTCCGTCGCGGTCCCGTGAAGCTCTAGGGTGGACTTTCTGACTGCGACGAGTTCTCACTAATAGGTATAAAGGGGGCGGTAAGGCTGGGCTTTCTTTTCGACTTATTTCATATTCTTCTCCTACTTTTCTGTTTCCGGTGCATGTCACGCGCCTTACCCCAGTCTTGGATAAAAAGGTAGATGATATATATAGATATCTTATATATATATATAATATATATAATATAAAATATAATATACTATATATATATATATATATATATAATATAGATATATATATATATATATATATATATATATATATATATATATATATATATTATATATATATATACCATATATATATATATATATATATATATATATATATATATATATATATATATATATA
>JABUQX010089440.1:27500-55413 GCA_015478945.1 Trachelipus rathkii | reverse complement strand
GTATATATTTGTTCACGCATGGTTGATCGAAAGAATGAGTGAATATTTGGTTATAAAAATGATAGATGTTTCTGTGTATGCACATGGATCCATGTATGCAAGCGTCTAAAACCCTATTAAAAAATTTCACCTCTTCAGCTTTTGAAATTTCGCTTTCAAATGAAACACACATTATTTTTTAAATGCTGAAAATACCGTTTTTATAAAAACCAATTTAGATTTACAAAAAATAATCAAAATGTTGAAATTTTATGGGAAAAAAATCGGTGAACTTTAAGAGTTCCTAAATTTGTTAACATGGTGAAAATTTAAGTAAAAAGCGCGTAATAATTTTAGAAGTTATATTTTTTTTATTAAAACAGGTTTTCACAACTAATGAAATATTTGGTATATAAAAACAAATATTGAAATTTCATTAAAAAACGTCAATTTAAGACACCTAAAAACTATTAAATTAATAAATCTTCTTTTCTGCTTTTTTGAGAATTGCATTTCAAATGAAACACATATATTTTTTCAATGCTGAAAATACCGTTTTAAAAAACTCAATTTAAGGAATTACCAAAAATTAATTTCAAATGTTGAAATTTAGGAAAATCGTACTTTTAAGAGTTTCTAATAATTTGTATGTGAAAATTTTAGAAAAAAGCGCAATTTTAGAAGTAAAATTTTTTTTATTAAAACAGGTTGTCAAAATAATGAATAATTTTTGTATTCGTATATATATTAAAAAAAATAATTGAAATTTCATTTAAAAAACGTTTCAATTTTAGACACCTAAAACTATTGAATAAATTTACTTTTCTGCTTTTTGAAAATAGCATTTCAATCAAAACATATTTTTTTTCAAATGCTGAAAAAATACGTTAAAAAACTCAATTTTAAGATTTATCAAAATAATTTCAAAATAAATATTTGAAATTAAAGGAAAAATCGTACTTTTAAGAGTTCTAAATTTGTAATGTGAAAATTTAAGAAAAAGCGTAATTTTAGAAGTTAAATTTTTTTATTAAAACAGGTTTTAAAAACTAATGAAATATTTGGTATATAAAAACAAATATTGAAATTTCATTAAAAAAAACGTCAATTTAAGACACCTAAAGCGAATCATAAAATCGCTTATATACTCTTAAAATTGCATTTCTTTTTTTTTGTTAATGAAACACATTATAAGTTGAAAATCTGAAAATCCCGTAAAAAACTCAATTTTTAAAAGGATTAACCAAAAAAATTTCAAAATGTTGATTACGGAGAAAAAAAATCGTACTTTTTAAGAGTTTTAAATTTGTAATGTGAAAAATTAAGAAAAGCGTAATTTTTTTAGAAAAGTTAATTTTTTGTTTTTGAAAAATCAGGTCTGCAATATTGGAGTATTTGTTATATAAAAACAAATATTGAATTTCTATTAAAAAAACGTCAATTGAAGAACACCTAAAACTCTAAACTATTTAATTTTAAATTCACTTTTCAGCTTTTTTGAAATTGCATTTCAGTGGAAACACATTATTTTTTCAAAATTGGCTGAAAATATTAGAGAAACTACTTTAAACCAATTTTAAGATTTACCAAATTAATTTCAAATGTTTTGAAATTTTAAAATTAGGAAAAAATTGTACTTTTAAGATTTCTAAATTCAAAGTATGTGAAAATTAAGGAAAAAGCGTAATTTTTAGAAGTTAAAATTTTTTATTTTAAAAACAGGTTTTTCACAACTAATACAAATAATTTGGTATATAAAAACAAATATTTTGGAAAAGAAATAATTTCATCTTAAAACGTCAATTAGACACCTTTAAAACTATAAATTTAATTCGCCTTTTTCTGTGTTTTTTGGAAATTGTGCATTTCAATGAAAACACATGATTTTTTAAATGCGAAAATACCGTTAAAAACCATTTAAAGAAAAACCAATAATTTCAAAAGCCACCATAAGGACAAATCGTACTTCTAAAAGTTATGAGTTTGGAAGGCGTAATGTTTTGAGAAAAGCCACATTTTTTTAGGTAAAGTTAATTTTTTTATTTAAAACGGTTTCAAAAACATAAATGAAAATATTAATATTTGGATATAAAAACAAATGATTGAAATTTCATTAAAAAACTATTAAAATTTAAGACACTAAAACTATTAATAAATCACTTTTTCAGCTTTTTAGAATTGCATTTCAATGAAAACCCTGTTTCTTCAAATGCTGAAAAACCGTTAAAAACTCAATTTTAAGATTTACCAATATATTTTCAAATTTTGTTTGAAATTTAGGAAAAATCTACTTTTAAGAGTTCTAAAAATTGTAATGTGAAAAATTAAGCAAAAGCGTAATTTTAGAAGTTAAATTTTTTATTAAAACAGAGTTTCACAAATAATAAAAATATTTGGTAATATAAAACAAAATTTATTTGACATTTTCATTAAAAAAAAACGTAATTTAATGCACTTAAAAACAATATAATAAAAATTTCTTTTTGCTTTTTTGAAATTGCTTTTTCAATGCGAAAACTTATTTATTTTTCAATGCTGAAAAAATACCGTTTAAAAACTGCATATTTTTTTAAGATTACCAATAATTTCAAAATGTTGAAATTTAGAGAAAAATTCGTACTTTTAAGAGTTCTAAAATTGTTTAATGTTGAAAATTTAAGAAAAAGCGAATTTTAGAAGATTTAAATTTTTTACCTAAACATAGGTTTTCACAACTAATGAAATTGGTATATAAAAACAAATATTGAAAAATTTCATTAAAAAAAGTCCAATTTTAGACGCTGTAAAATAAAACTATTAATTAAATTTACTTGTTTGCGCTTTGAAATAGCATTCTCAAGAACACATTAATTTTTTTTCAAATGCTGGAAATACCACCGTTAAAAACTCAAATTTTAAGATTTATCAAAAATATTTTCAAATTTGAAATTAAGGAAAAATTCGTACTTTTTAAGAGTTCTAAAATTTCAATCTGAAAAATTTAGGAATGATGACCCTTCATTGGTATCGTGTTCATTAATTTTTTTTTTTAAAACAGCGTTTTCACAACTAATAAAAATTTGGATATAAAAAAACAAATATTGAAATTCATTTAAAAACGTCAACAATTTAAGACACCCCTAAAACTATTAATTTTTAAAAAGAAAATTTTTTCTGCTTTGTAATTTAATTCCAATGAAAAACATTAAATTTTTTTTTATAATGTTAAAAAAAAACTTTAAAAAAACTCAATTTTAAGAATTTTATCAAATAATTTCCAAATGTTGAAATTTAGGAAAAAATCGTTCCTTTAAGATTCTTAAATTTGTATATGCGCAAAAATCTTAAGAAAGAGACGCCTTTTAGAAGCTAAAAGTTAGCTTATTTAAACAGGATTTTCACAACTGATGATGTGAACTGGTAAATAAAAACAAATAATTTTGAATTTCATTTAAAAAAGTCAAATTTAAGACACCTAAACTATTTAATAAATTCGCTTTTCTGCTTTTTGAAATTGCATTTCAATGAAACACATTATTTTTTCAAATGCTGAAAATACCGTTAAAAACTCAATTTTAAGATTAACCAAAAAATTTCAAATGTTGAAATTTAGGAAAAATCGTACTTTTAAGAGTTCTAAATTTGTAATGTGGAAATATAAGAAAAGCGTCCGCCCGTCGTAATTTTAGAAGTTTTAAATTTTGTTTTAAAAATGATTAGAAAAAAACTAATGAAATATTTGGTATATTAAAACAAATTTTGAAAATTTCATTTAAAAAAACGTCAATTAAGACATCTAAAACTATTAATAAAATCACTTTTCAGCTTTTTTTTGAAAATTGCATTTCAATTGAAACACCAATTATTATTTGGTTCAAATCTTGAAATTACGTTTTAAAAACTCCATTTAAGATTACAAATAATTTTAAATGTTGAATTTAGGAAAAATCGTACTTTTAAGAGTTCTAAATTCGTAATGCATAAAATGAAACGGCTCACATCAGGATTAGTTGGCTCTCTTATTTAGGAACTGTGTTATTATGAAAATAAAATTCAAATAAAGAAAACTAGAAACCGTAGGTACAAAGTTAACAAAGTTACAATCTTGTTCCATTATTCAATTTCCGAAATGTTTTCTCAATTCTAACTTTTTAAACGACCCTTAAAAATGTCTTTAAAATGAGCCGGCCTAAATCCAGATATGTTGGCTCTCTTACAAGTGAGATGCTTTATAAAACAAAAGTAAAATTAAATTCCCAAACCACGTATGTACCAAGTTTTAAGAGCTCACAATCTTGCTGCTTTAATAAAAACTTTTAACTTAATTTTTCATTTATTTTTTTTACTTTTTATCTATCCTTAATTCAATCTTTTTTCTACTTATTCTACTTGATACTTTAAAAAGGAAAAATCAGATATGCTGTCTCTCTTGCCTAGGGGAAATTGCTTTATAAAAACAAAATATAAATAAATTCCCAAACCCCGTTTGTGCAAAAAGGTTAAAAAGAGTTTAAAAAGAAAATTTTCTTTTATTTAAAATTTTTCCAAAAGTACACTACTATAATATTTTAAAAACATTTTTTAGCGACCCTTATTTATGGTCATAAAATAAAACAGGCCCACATCAAGATAGGTGTTAGCTCTCTTATCAGGACTTGCTTCCAGAAATAAATTCTAAATAAATTCCCAACCCGTAGGTATTAAGTTACAAGAATTAGCAATCTTGTTCCTTTATTCAATTTTCCGATTCCAAAATTTTTTCTCAATTCTTAACTTTTTTAAACGACTTAAATTATGTATTTAAATGGCCAGCCCTTCTCCAGATAGTGGCTCTCTTACTATTAGAGTGCTTTATAAACAAAGTTAAAATTAAATTCCACAAAACCACGTAAAACCCGTACCAGTTATAAGAGATACAATCTTTCTGCTTTAATAAAATTTTAAGAAAGAATGGTTTTTATTTTTTTTTAACTCTTTTAAACAACCTTAAATTGGTCTATGTTTTTAAAAGGGCCCACATTCCAGATATGCTGTCTCTTCTTGCTTAGGGAATTGCTTTATAAAACAAATAATATAATAAATCCCAAACCCGTAGGTGCAAAGGTAAGAGAGTTAAAATAAAGCGCTCTTCTTTTGATTTAATTTTCCAAAAAAAAACTCCATAATTTTTTAAAACAATATTTTTAACCTAATTAGGGTCCATAAAATAAAACGGACCACATCATGATAGGTAAGTTGGCTCTCTTATTTACTACGTGCTATATGAAATAAAATTCTAAAATAAATTCCCAAACCCCGTAGGTACTGTAAAGAATTACAATATTGTTCTTTATTCAATTTTCCGAAATTTTTTCTCAATTTAAACTTTTAAACGACTAAAATGTATGTCTTTAAAACTAGCCGGCATATATCCAGATATGTTGGCTCTCTTACATGTGACAAGATATATACAACAAAAGGTAAAATTAAAGATTTTAAATGGGTTGGGTTATCAACCTGGAAGAGCTAACAATTCTTTGCCTGCTTAAAAAAATATAAATCCCAAAACCCCTCAGGTTACAAAGGTACAAGAGTTTCAAAATTGCTCCTTTTTTCAAGTTTTCCGAAATAATTATTTCTTCATTCTTACTTTTTTTTAAACGTTACATTAGGTTTTAAAATGAACCAGCCTGATCCCGTATGTTGTCTTTTAATGGAAGACGACTTTATAAAAAACAAAAGTAAAATTAAAAATTCCCAACCAAACCACCGTACGTACCAAGTTATAACGAGCTACATCTTGCTTACTTTAAATTAAAATTTTCCGAAACAAAGCATATTTTTTAACTTTTTAAACGACCTAATTATTGGTCGTATGTTTTTAAACAGCTACATATCCAGATATGCTGCCTTCTCTGCTTAGGTGAAAAGCTTTTGATTGAAGAAACAAATATTTTAAAATAAATTCCCAAACCCGGTAGGTGCAAAGGTAAAAGAGTTAAAATAAGCTTCTTTAATCAAATTTCCATACTATAATTTGGGGAGATTTAAAACAATTTTTTAAAAAAAGCAATTAAGGGAAAAAAAACTACACGGTCGACATCTAGGCAAGTTGGCTGTCTCATTTACTACGTTACTGTATGTAATTCATAAAATTCTAAAATAATTCCCAAACCCCGTAGTATTAAGGTACAAGAATTACGCCAGTCTTGTATTCTTTAAGACAAATTTAGCGAATTTTTTTCCATTCTTGATTTTATATCGATTTAAACATTCTTTAAATTAGCGGCTTATAGATCCAGATAAGTTTGGCTTTCTTACAGTGAGATGCATTTATAAAACAAATAGTAAATATAAATTCCCAAACCACGTATGTACCATGTTTATATAAGGACTTACAATCATGCTTGCTTTAATAAGATTTCCGAAATTTTTTGCAGTAGTTTTTTGCATTTGAACGATGTTCGATGGTCTATGTTTTCTTTTTTTTTTAAACGACCACATCCGATATTGCTTGTCTCTCATTTGCTTTAGGGAAATGCTTTAAAAAAAACAATTATAAAATAAATTCCCTTCACTCGATAGGTTGCAAAAAATTAAAAGGTATAGAAAGAAAGCTTATTTAATCAAATTTTTTGTGTAAAAAAAATATATACTTTATTTTTTAAAAAACATTTTTAGCGGACTTCTAATTATGGTACAAAATTAAAAACGGCCTCCTACATCTCAAGATATTGTGCTTTCTAATTCAGGACTTGCTTTATGAAAAAAAATTATAAATAATTCCCAAACCCGTAGGTATCAAGTTACAAGAATTACAATCTTGTTCCTTTATTCAAATTATTTTCCGAAATCTTCACTCAATTCTTAACTTTTTTAAACGACTAAATATGTAGTTTTAAAAATGAGCCGGCCTACATCCAGCTATGTTGGCTCTCTTACATGGGAGTGCTTTATAAAACAAAAGTTTAAAATTAAATTCCCCCCAAACCACGTTTAGTACCAAGTTATAAGAGTCTACCAATCTTTCGGCTATTAATTCTAAAATTTTCCGAAAGAAATGCACTATTTTTTAACTTTTTAAGAGAGTATGGGGCAGAGTTTCTTGCTAGGAAATGCTTTCCAAAAAATACGCATATAAATAAATTCCCAAAACCCCGTAGGTATTAAGTTAAAAGAGTTTAAAATCTAAAGATTCTTTAAATTCAAATTTTCCAAAAAAAAAATTATTATATTTTATAAAACATTTTTAGCGACCCTAATCCATAATAAGGTGCACTCCAAAATGAAACGGGGCTCACATCAGGGGTTAGTGCTCTCTTATTCTCAGGACGTGTTATATGAAATAAAATTCTCAATTTAAGTTATTTCTTTCTGGTATGGAGTAACAAAAGTTACAATCTCCCAAATTGTTAGAGACAGATATTCTTAAACTTTTCATGGATTCTTAACTTATTTAAAAAAAACGACTTAAATTATTGTCTTTAAAAAAGAGCCGGGCCCCTTACATCAGGACTATGTTGGCTCTTCTTACAAGTGAGATTGCTTTATAAAAACAAAAGTAAAATTTAAATTCCCAAACCACGTATTTACCAAGTTGTAAGAGCTACAATCTTGCTGCTTAAATAAAAATTTCGAAAGGAGATTTCATTATTTTTTACTTTTTAAACTTTTTTTTAACGATCTAAATTCGTCTATGTTTTTTTTAAACGGCCCACACAGATATGCTCATTGTCTCTTCTGCTTAGGAGTATGCTTTTATAAAAAACAAATTTAAATAAATTCCCCAAACCCCGTGGTGCAAGGTAAAAGAGTGGTTTAAAATAAAGGCATCTTTATTTAAAATTTTTCAAAAAAAAAAAATCTTCCATAATTTTAAAACATTTTTAGCGACTAATTATTGGGTCCATAAAATAAAACAGCCCACATCAAAATATGTTAGCTCTCTTAATAAGTTTTATATTTCAGAAATTTAAAAATTTCTAAAATTAAATTCCCAAACCCCCGTAGGTATAGTTACAAGAATTTACAATCTGTGTTCCCTTTATTTTCCAAATTTTGTATTTTCTTGAAATTATTTCTCAATCTTAACTTTTTTAAACGACCTCTTCTTCTTAATTATTGTATTTTTAAAATGAGCCAGCCTTCATCCAGATATGTTGGCTCTCCTTACTTTAGAGATGCTTTATAAAACAAAAGTAAAAATTTTTAAATACCCAAAACCACCCGTACGCCCACGATCGTACCAAGTTATAAGAGATACAATCTTTCTGCTTTAATAAAATTTTAAGAAAAATGGACTATATTTTTTAAACTTTTTTAAACAATCTAATATTGGTCTATGTTTTTTTTTTTAAAACGGACACATCCAGATATGCTGTCTCTTGCTTAGGGAAATGCTTTATAAAAAAAACAAAATAAATAAAATTCCCAAAACCCGTAGGTGCAAAAGTAAAAGAGTTAAATTATAAAGCTTCTTTGATCAAAAATTTTCCAAAAAAAAACTCCATAATTTTTAAAACAATTAGCGACCTAATTAAGGTTCCATAAAAAAAAACGGCCCACATCAAGGTAAAATTGGCTCTCTTGTTTACTACGTGCTATATGAAATAAATTCTAAATAAATTCCCAAAAACCGTAGGTTACTAATAAAGAATTAACAATATTGTTTGAATTTCAAAATTTTCCCGAAATTTTTTTTCTCAATCTTTTAACTTTTTTTTTTTTTTTTAAACGACATTAAATTATGTCTTTTTAAAACTAGCCGGATAAATATCCAGATTGTTGACTCTCTCTTTACAAAGTTGAGATGCTTTATAAAACAAAAAGTAAAATTAAAATTTCCCAAACCACGGTACGTACCATGTTATAAGTAGCTACAACTTGCTGCTTTAATAAATAATAAAGTTTTTTTCCCCAAACCCCTGTAGGCCACAAGTTACAAGAGTTACACAAGCTGCTCCTTGGATTCAATAGAGTTTTCCGAAAATTATTTCTCAATTTCTTAACCTTTTTAAACTAGTTACTTAGGTCTTATAAAATGAACCAGCCTGCATCCAGATATGTTTGGCTTCAGATATTTCACATGGAAGAGCGTGCTTTATAAACAATAAGTTAAATTTAAATTCCCCCAAACCATCAAGCTCGTACTCGTACCAAGTTATATACGCAGCTACATTGCTTGCTACTTTAATCAAAAAATATTCCACCGCGACACAATAGCATTATTATGTTTTAAACTGTGTGTTAACGAAGACCTAATATTGGTCTATGTTTTTAAACAGGCTACATCCAGATAGCTTGGCCTCTCGTGCTTAGGAATGCTTTACACTTGAAAAACAAATCATAAATAAAAATTCCCAACCCAGTACGATAGTGCAATACGGGTAAAAGAGTTAAATAATAGCTTTTTCTTTAATTCAAAAATTTCTCCATAAAAAAAAAAAAACTCCATTATTTTTTTAAAAACATTTTTAGGCGAACCTAATTTAACGCGATCCATAAAATGAAACGAGGCCCACTCTAGGTAGTTGGCCTCGTCATGTCTCATTTACTACCGTACTGTATGTATAAAATTCGTTAAAATATAAAATTCTGAGAAGGCAGCAACATTTGCTTTAAGAATTATGGGAATATACGATTTTCTTGTTCCTTTTTATTCAAAAAATTTTCCGAAATTTTTTCTCAATCTAACTTATTTTTTTTAAACGAAGTTTAATTAAAAATAGGGTGTCTTTTAAAATATAACACCGGCCAAACAAAAATAACACACCCCTATATCCACGAATATGTTTGGCTTTCTTACAAGTGAGACATGCGTTATAAAACAAAAGTGTAAAATTAATTCCCAAAACACGTCATGACCATGTTAAAGAACTGTACACATCATTGCTGCTTTAATAAGATTTTCCGAAAGAACTGCATTATTTTTTAACTTTTTAACGATCTAAGTATTAGGTTTCTCATGTTTTTAAATACGTGGCGCAACACTCAGATATGCTTGTTCTTCATTGCTTCAGGAACATACTTATTAAAAAACAAATATAAATGAAATTCCCAAACCCCGTAGGTGCAAACGTAAAAGAGTTACATGCAAAGGTAAAAGAGTTAAATAAAGCTTCTTTAATCAAACCACAACAAAAAACCACAGACAAAAACAAAAATTCCATTATTTGGTCCTCTACTTAAAATGGCCTACAAAAAGCTCTGTGGAATTTCTAATTGCTCTGGACTTGAACTTAATGAATAAAAAAATTGCTAAGGAACACTCTCTATATTGCGATACATCGGCGTAATCGCAAACGCAGCCCTACACATATCTGTTCCCTCTTATATCACAATTTTCCGAACACTTTTTTCTCAATTCACACATTCTACAACATCTAATTAAACGACAACATATAAAATTATAGTAACTATTTCAATACAACTCAGCCGGCATATATCGCAAGATATGTTTGGACTCTCTTACAAGTGACGATGCTTTATAAAACAAAAGAGTAAAATTAAATTCCCCACCCACAACACGTACGACCATGTTTATTAAGACTACAATCTGTGCTGCCTTTAATAAAAATATAAATTCCCCAAACTATATATGCTAGTTACAAGAGTTATAATCTTGCTCCTTTGTTCAAATTTCCGAATATTTTCTCAATTCTATTAACTTTTAAAACTTTTTAGAAATACTTAATCTGTAGAAGAGAAAAATAAAGAATGCTAAGATTATTTTGGGCCCTTTTAAACATGTTGAAAGACGCTTTATAAAAACAAAGAGTTAAAAATTAAATTCCAAACCACGTACGTACCAAGTATACGAGCTACAATCTTGCTACTTTAATAAAATGTTCCGAAAAACAATAGCATTATTTTTTTAACTCTTTTTAACGACCAATATTGGTCTTGTTTTAACAGGCTACATCCAAAGATATTGCTGCCTCTCTTGCTTAGGATATGCTTATAAAAAACCAATATAAATAAATTCCCCAAACCCCGTAGGTGCAGAAGGTGGTAAAAGAGGTTACAACAAACGATTCTTTTAATCAAATTCCAAAAAAAAAACTCCATATTTTTAAAACATTTTGGACCTAAAGGTCCATATAAAATGAAACGGGCCCACATCTAGTAAGTTGGACTGTCTCATTTACTTACCGTACTATATGAAATAAAATTCTAAAATAAATTCCCAAACCCCGCAGGTATTAAGGTACAAGAATTACGATCTTGTTCCTTTATTCAAAAATTTTCCGAAATTTTTTTTTTTTCTCAATTTTCTTAACTTTTAAACGAATTAAAAATGTCTTTAAAATTAGCCGGCCTATATCAAGATATGTTGGCTTTCTTTACAAGTGGAGATGCGTATAAACAAAAGTAAAATTTTAAAATTCCCAAGCACCACGTATGTGTTACCATGTATATAAGACTTACCAATCATCTGCTTTAATAAAGATTTTCCGAAAAGAATTGCATTATTTTTTTAACTTTTTTAACGATCCTAATTTGGTCTATTGTTTTTAACCGGCCCACATCCAGATATGCAGTCTCTCTTGCTTTTAGACAATACTTATAAAAAAAACAACTAAATAAATAAAAAATCCCAAAAAAACCCACGGTAGGTGCAAAGGTAAAGAGTTAAAATAAAGCTTCCCTATAATATATTTTTCAAAAAAAAAAAAAAATCCATTTATGGGCATTAAAATTTAAACGAACCCAATTCAAATTGTACACATCTCTATTCAGGGACTCTGCTTACTGAAAAAAAAAAATCATAAATAAATTTCCCAACCCGAGGTATTAAGTTACCAGAATTACAATCTTGTTCCTTATATATCCAAATTTCCGAAATTTTTTTCTCAATTCTTAACTTTTTAAAACGACTTTAATTATAGTCTTTAATTGAAATGAGCCGGCCTTACATCCAGAATATGTTGAGCTCTCTACATGGGGAAATTGCTTTTATTTAAAACAAAGTAAAATTAAATTATCCCCAAACCACGTACGTACCAATTTATAAGAGCTACAAGCTTATTTTCTGCTTTAATAAAATTTTCCGAAAGAAATGCCCATTATTTTTTTTAAACTTTTTAACGATCTAATATATTGGTCTAGGTTTTTAAACGGACCACATCCAGACCAGCTGTCTCTTATGAAGCTGAAAATGCTTTAAAAAAAAAAATTCATAAATAAATTTTCCCACCCAAACCCCGTAAGGTGCAACGGCTTTAAAAAAGAGTTAAAATAAAAGCTTCTCTTTAATCAAATTTTTCAGAAAAAAAAGTCTCCATTATTTTTAAAACAATTTTTTTTTACCGCGACTTATTCATTGATCATTAAATTAAAACGGCCCTTACATCAAGATATGTTGGTATTCTTATTCAGTCAGGATTTGCTTTATGAAAGAAAATTAATCATACGAATAATCAATTCCCAAACCCCCCTTTTGCGTAAGCCTGCGTATCAACTCGTACATGAATTTACAATCTGTGTTCCATTTATTCAACTTTCACCCGAAATTTTTTCTTTAATATATATAATTCTTCTTTCGTTAAGACGACTTAATAAAAGTTAATGTGGGTGTTGATACAAAATGGACCTCGGGCTTACACCAGAGGTTACCATGTATGCGCAGACTCACTCTATATTTGATCTACCTGTCATACTGGGAGACATATACCTGTTTTCTCGTTTCTCTTATCAAATACTTATTTATAATCCTTAGCTAACAATTACTACAGTTTCCCAAACCACGTAATTCTTCGTCTTCTGGTCATCGCAATAGGTATTTTATAAGAGCTTTATTCTTCAATCTCTTCTTTTGCTTTTTTAATTAATAAAAAAATTTTTTTTCTGCGGCGAAGAAAAATGCATCTCATCTCTTTCTTCATACTTCCAGGTTTAGGGGATCCGCTATATCCACGATACTAAGATGCATCTTCCTCTCTACTTGCTTTAGGAGATGCGTTTTATCAAAAATTGAAGAACACATATAAACTTACCTATTCCCAAACAACCCACGATAGTGCAAATAGAGTTCGGTAAAAGATGTATAACAAATACCAATTGGGCATATCATCACTTTTTTAATATACAAATTATTCCCACCAACAATTTAAATAAATAACTGTTACTCATCTAATTATTTATTATGTTGCACACGGACAAACTTAATTTCAGCGGATATATGCTCCTCACTCGCGTGGCCATTCAGGAACTAGAACGACTGGCGCCGTGCATTCATTGTGCTACTCCGGAGCATACTTGAGTAGGTGAAGGTTACTGCCTCTTATTTCATCATTCTTTTTCTGAATTCAGGTAAATGCACACAATTTTATGTTCTCCATTATAGAAAAATCCTTCATTAGGTATATATTTTTCTAATATAGGCTCCTCATCTGCACTACACCAGCTACTCAATCATAGGTGACCAACACTACCGCCTAAGTGATACATATATAAGTTTTTAAACATAATGTAATCACTCATTTTTCTCTTGTGTTCATTCTTCTCTTACTTATAATCTCGCAAATTTTTACACATTTTTAGCCTGATAATTTTATATTGTCTCATTTTTAAGGTTGTGCTTTCCCCTCTCTCACCATGGTTGCTGTATGCCTCCACGGATTATCTCCAGCGATACTTACTCGTATACTATGAATTATACTACTGTAACACATATAAGATAGAAACAGCTGATGACCTACGTTCGAACTAGGCGAATACCATAAGACTGTGTGGCCTTCTCTTAAACACACCAGTGAAGATGCCTCTCTCCTCGAAAATCTCTCAGAAACAGTATATAAAGTTAAAATTTCCGTCCTCCATAAACTAGAAGCCTTTGCGTATTGGGTCATTTTGTGAGCCAAAGATATCTAGACAAAGCATGCATCTCCCTCTTGGCGGTGCCACGGGCACTGCGCGTCTCTCATTATTTGGAGAGAACTATATAATAACCCCGGAATCCTACGATATTGGTCAGAGGACTCGTTTGCCCCTCGTTTTATGACCCGTCATGAATTTTTTGGTAACAACATATGTTCTTCCGCCTCTCCTTAAATCGCGAATTTCAAAATTCGTCTATGTTTTTAAATGGCTCACATCCAGCTATGCTGTCTCTCTTGCTTAGGGAATAGCTTACTTTTTAAAAAACAAAATATAATAAATTCCCCAACAACCCCCGTTGGATGCAAGGGTAAAAGACGTAAAAAAAGGGCTTCTTTATATTAAATTTTTCAAAAAAAAAACTTCCATTATTTTTAAAACTTCTTTAGCGACCACCTAATTATGGTTCCATAAAAATAAAAACAGCCCACTTCAGATATGTTAGCTCTCATACATTAGAGATTTAGAAGCTGAAATAAAATTTCTAAAATAAGTTCCCAAAACCCGTAGGTATTAAGTTAACAAGAATTACAATCTGTTCCTTATTTCCAAATTT
The DNA here is from genome assembly GCA_015478945.1 of Trachelipus rathkii. Taxonomy (NCBI): domain Eukaryota; kingdom Metazoa; phylum Arthropoda; class Malacostraca; order Isopoda; family Trachelipodidae; genus Trachelipus; species Trachelipus rathkii. The sequence goes on along the minus strand of JABUQX010089440.1, from coordinate 41,042 downwards.
TCTGAAAATTTTTATTCAATTCTTAACTTTTAAACGACTTAAATTTAGCATTCTTTAAAATGAGCCAGCCTTCATCCAGATATGTTGGCTCTCCTTACTTTAGAGAAAGAAATTCTCATATTGTTTAGAATTGATTACATAAAAAAGAAGCTCATAACAAATCTTTAATCATTCCCCAAACCCCGTGACAATAGGCGGGACTCTTTCTTAGCACAATTGCTCAGCTCAATAACCGTGAGTAGCTTGGAAATGACACTAAATCATATCACCTGACTTTTTAAATTAACATAGGTATAAAAATTGTTTTAAGAAAAAGAAAGGTTGCGTAGCCTGGTGGTAACTATTATTAATATTAACTTCATTTTTCAGATTAGTTGATCTACAAATCCTATCTAATTAATAATATTGTTAGCTAGTGGAATCTCCTTTAAACTGAGTACATTACAATTTCAGAATTCTCGCCTGGATCATCTCATTGACGACTCGGTACCTAGTGGAGTAAGCTTCTCGGACGTTGAATAATAATATAAAGAACCAACTAGCAGGAATGACATATATAAAATAAATTCACCAAACGGTCGTACGGAGGTGCTCTACATACGCGTTGTAAATGACTAGAAAGGGTCAGCGGTTTAATAATAAAGTATTTACTAACTTGCATGGTGGCAAATTTATCGTCCATATACAATAAAGACATACCTCCGCATATAATATTATTTTTCAGATAACTAACCCTATCGTTTGAGAATATTCTGATGAACCATACGATATATAAATTTACGGTACTTAGATAAAAATATGTGCTTGAAAAAGGTGCGGGTGTATGAAATCCCCTAGAAGTGTTCGGATTCCATTATAAACTACGGAAATCCATTCCTCATCCATCGATTTATATAGGAATCGCAACCCAGACTCGGACCACCTAGCTCAATATAAATACCGTGCTAGAAATATTAGATGCGCCAGGGAGGCGTGACGTCACTTCTAGCCTTCAGTCTAATAATCTGCCCTACTACTAGAGATAAAGATAGGGAGTTTAACCTTCTGCTCAATAATTATCCGAATAAAGAAATAGTTAACAATTTCACCATATATATCTTGAGAACTAGTAGAAATCCATTGGTAGTGGTGAGTCCCTGGCGACATCACCAAATTACTTTCCTCTAGTTGACGTCACTCAAAATTATGATTTGAGAGAAATGTGAAGGAAAGAGAACATGTTCTATTTGGAGTCTATAGATGGTCATATAATTTAGTATTGACAGTAGGATTAGGTGATGAATAGACATTAATTGAGTTTAATCTTAGATTGTATGTTAAGCTATAAAGTAAAAATTTCGAAAAATTCCAAATTTGAAACATCAGAACTAATAACATCGTAGCGTACATTTGCGCAACATCCCACTTTCCCTGAAAATTGAAGATAGAGGCAGTCAGATGAGCATATGTGTGGTTTTCTGTCAGTGCTAACAGATAGCTGAGTTTCGGTTAAGAACATAAGGTGAGTTTAGAAGCAGAGATAAGTTTTTCAACAAAGTGAAATCAGATAGGAGACCACGAATCTTGAAGAAATTAATGAAGAAAGCGGATGTACACTAAGGCAAGGAGGTAGATTCTTGGTGGTACCAACCCCTTCGCCAGAGTTAGCAAACACAAATTTGATGATGAGAAGGGGTGGGTGGTTTGCAATTTTTAGAAATTATCCTTATGTCTTCTTCTAGGCTACATTTGTACGCGTCATTTTACAAAAAAATTGTAGGAGAATGTAATTGTAAAATAGTGCGTGAAGCGTGTAACAAATGTAGTGATTGCTGGGAAATCCTATAGATAGGCATATATTAGAAAGTGTGCAATGAGAGGCGAAATCGACCAACTACTGAGCATCGAAATGCAGCGGGGTGCGTTTCAACACCCTATATTAGCGACAGCGTATTTTGGATAGACGCGAATTCTGATACTGATGTCTCGCTTCTTGCAGATAAAGTTGCATAGCATAAAATACTACTTACTACTACTACTACTACAAAAAGAACATAGAAAAATCGAAAGTATTCAAAGGAAGTACAATACTATTACTATCGAAAATTGATCACATCAAGATGAGCCATGTAAAAACGATGATATAGTTTAATGAGTTTTCTAATCTCCCTTTTTTAAAATAATAATAATAATAATAATAATAATAATAATAATAATAATAATAATAATAATAATAATAATAATAATAATAATAATAATAATAATAATAATAATAATAATTAATAATAATAATAATAATAATATAATAATAAATAATAATATAAATAAAAATAATAATTAATAATAACAAGTATAATAGTAATTATACATGAACAAATAGATATCATCAGAACCAGAGAGGACAAACTGATCGTGATACCCTGCGAAGCAGCAACTTTTCATGGTACAAGAGTTGTAATAATGGTCAGCATCAAACTAAAAAATAATTAATAATAATAATAATAATAATAATAATAATTAATAATAATAATAATAATAATAATAAAATCAATAATAAGAATAAATAATAAATAGAAAACAAAGACAAATTCTATTTATAATCATAAATAATATTAATAATTTTTTGTTTTTACTGATATTTTTATATATGATGGGAAATAAACGTGTTTTGGGGCTGTTAATGTGTGAGTATTTTTTTTTTTTCTTTAATAGTTTTGCAAAATGAAAGGTCGAGGTGATGATATTTCCAATGACTGCGGAACACGGGGTATTATTTTGGCCGCTTCAACTACGTCTCGATTTCCAAACATCTGGTTTAATAATAACAAATAATGAATAATAATAATAATATAATAATAAATAATAATAATAATAATAATAATAATAATAATAATAATAATAAGAATAATAAAATAAAAATAATAATATAAATAATAATAATAATAATATAATAATAATAATAATAATAATAACAATAATAATAATAATAATAATAATAATAATAATAATAATAATAATAATAATAATAATAATAATAATAATAATATAATAATAATAATAATAATAATAAGAATAATCAATAATAATAATAATAATAATAATAACAAATAATAATAATAATAATAATAAATAATAATAAATTATAATCAAGTAATAATAATAATAATTAAATTTTTTTTTTTCCTTTTTTCCGTTTTCTTCTGTTTTTCAACTTATTTCTTTTTCTATTTTTCTTCTTTCTTTTTCAATCTTTTTCTTTTCTTCTTTTTTCTTATTTTTCTTTTTTCTTTATTTTTTTTCATTGCCTGTTCTTCTTCCTCTTCTTCTTTCCTTCTTCTTCTTCTTCTTCTTCTTCTTCTTTCTTCTTCTTCTTCTTCTTCTTCTCTTTCTTCTTCTTCTTTCATCTTTCTTCTTCTTCTCCTTCCATTTATATAATTATTAAATTATTATTATTATTATATATTAAATAATATATTATTATTTATATTATTATTATTATGTATAATTATTATTATGTATTATGAATTATCAATAATATAATTTTATTATTAATATATTAAATTATATATTATTATTATCTAAACATCTAAATGCACTTTATATAGATTTTATGGACAAGAAACATATTAAGTTAAATGAAACTGAAATGGAAGCATATTCTTTCGCATCCAAGCGACGTTTTTTTAATTCCAAAAAATTTTCACGAGTTAAAATATTCGAAGAGGAATATTTTTGCGCTTCATAAAAAATCTTTTTATTTCCAATTCGGAAATATTAAAAAAAATTAAATATTCGTTCCAAAATTAATATTAGATTAGATAACTTTTTTTATACGGTATATAATATATATATATATATAATATATAATAATATATATCCCATAATCCCTAAGTGTATGATGAAGCCATCTCTCTCTGGTTCGGATGGAAAGATATTAACCATTTGACCTTGAGTGTCGATAGAATAATTTTATACTTTATTATACTACTCGATAATACTTTCTCTATATATTTTAAATTATATCTATTTATTCTAATATTATAATTATATTAATTATATATTATATATATAATTATTATTAATATATTATTTAATATATTTGAATTAACAATATAATGTTTCTATATCAAATACTCTATATATTATTATTAATAATATTTACATAATATGTTATATAATATTATATAATATTAATATATTATATATTAGTAATTTATTTAGTCATTTTGTATATTATATTTGTTATTAGTTATTTGATTTTTAATGTATTGTTATATTTAGTTATTTAATTTATTAATTATTATTTCATAGATTATTAATATTATTATTATTATTACTTATTTTATTTAATTATTAATTATATTTAAATTATGATTTATTTATTATTAACATTATTTAATTATTATATTTTATTTATTATTATATTATATTTATTATATTATTCAATTTATATATTTAATTATTATATTAATATTATTATTATTTATATTATTTTTATTTAATATTAAAATTATATAACTATATTTATTCATAATATTTATCTAATATTCATCTAATATTAAAATTATAAATTAATTATGTATTAATATAATTTTATATAATTGGTAAGGTATTAAATTCACCATTATAATTAATATTAATAAATGGTTATAATATGTGATATATTTAGAATGATATGTATATGTTATTATTATTTATCACTCTATGATGTAACATATAATGAATCATGCTAATTATTTCAGCATAATTATTTAATAAAATAAAATTTTTATTATTTATATATAATTATATAATATATTATATTTTATTATTTATGTTATTATATATTATGTATTATGTATGATTATTATTATTATTATTTTCTATTTAATTTATTATTATATTGAGAGTTTATATATTATTATTATCATTATCATATACTTATCATCCATTTTATTTGAAGTTTGAAGTAAATTTTATAGTATACAGTAATCATAGATTGCATTAAGATTATATGTAAATTTATTTATTTTGATGTCGTATCTCTAGTATTGATTATTCTAAAATTTCTTGTGTGATCATATTTTATCTTTAAGTGTTTTTTATGTATTTAGTTCAACGGTAAACTCTCTGGAGACACTTTACAACATTTTATATGGTTTAGGAACTCACAAATGAGACAACTTACTCTCTTTTTTTTTCTCTTATGTTTAATTTATTTTCACATTGACCGTAATACCAATTTTGGACGATTGCATTCTTTCTTGATGTTTGGTATTTTAATGACTGATGCTAAAATATTCACAGATATATATAGAGGGGCAAAATATGAGACGACACAGGAGCTGGGGGCGAATTAGTAAAAATTTTACGATATCAATTCAATATTACACCAACAAAAACAATTAAATGTAGGAGGAGGAAGAAGGTAGTGATGAAGACCACTGGTTGCAGACTTTGCCAGATCCTATAAAAAAATTATAGGCTTGATTAATTCAAAAAGAGATCAATTTAGCTGTATTAATAACATTAATTGGACAATCCATATTTTTATCCAACCTCTCTATTATGTTTATTAAATATATTAATATCATTATAAATTATATTTCATATATTCTTCTTAAATTATTATTATAATTATTTTGAACGTGAAATTAAACAATCATTATATAATTAGATAAAATAATAAAATGTAGTTTTTTGTTAATTCATAATGAAAATAATGCAGATTAGTAGTGCTAGTGAGGTGCGCTCACAGTTTATTGTATACCAAAAATGATTATATAAGTACTTAAATGTCCCGTTTGCGGAAATTTCTATATCAAAATTTTGCAAGGTTAAATTATTTATTACTTGTTTTATTTAATTAGATTATAGAAATATATGTTTGTTGTTATTTAGATGTAATAATTTTATAAGGAACATAAATAAGTTATTATACATTGGAAGATCTGAAGGGTTTATAAAATACTTCTGGTTATTAAATCTCATAAGTCAAGTTTCACTTTATTTAGTAACAATTTTGTTATCATATGTTACTAGCTCATTAATAATTTTATCACTATTCATAAGTCCCGTATCATTTTATATTAGTATATAATTAATATAATTAATTATAATACCTAACTACAATACTAGTAATACATTCTTCCATCTAATTGATGATTTTAAATTTTTTTAGTAAGTATTTGTTCTCATAATTTATGGAATAGTTAGTTGGGTATAAAAACTTTCTGTTATTTTATCAACTGAATATGATTTTATATATATTTTTACTTAGTGAACAGGAGATAAGGGCTGATTATAATATGTAAAACTGTAAGAATAGAGCAAAAGAATATTTGTTCCGAACGTCCTGCCTAATCTAACTAAAATGTTTCAACCTCCACTGATTATTTCTAAATAATTTAAATATGATACATATATAAATAAATTGTGGAAATTTATACTTATTGATTAATCTTGTTTATTGCTATCTTTTTTTAATCCTAATTAAATATAAATTATATATTGGCCTGTTATTTAATTTAGTGGAATTGAACGTCATCGCTTCATCCATAAATTTAATGGGATGTTACATAAGGTACCTCTTATGTATATCCAATTATGCTAAGTAGTAAAAGCTTATATTTCATATAAATTATTAAAAGTGATACTTTATAAAGTTGTACCAAGGATCCTGTAATTATATGTCTTATGAGCAAGAGTGATCTTTAAATTATATATATATTAATTAATAATATATATATATATATATATATATATATATATATATATTAATATATATTATATTATATAATAATATATATATATATAATATATTAATATTAAATATTATATTCAAAATACTGGAATTTGTTATTTTCAACTAAACTTTTGAGGTAAATGTGAAACTCAGAAATATTGAAACGATATACAAATTAATTTATTTAATTAGTGAAAGCTATAACTTTACCTTTGACCTAAATCAAGAATGCTTATTAATTTAATATAGTTCCTTCATCAATAATTTAAGATAAATATATATTTTACTAATCATAATAATGTATTAGTTAAATAGGGGTAAATCATTCGAAGCTTGGTCTCCTACATTTGTGTAGTAAATAGAATTAACGTTTTTTCAAGGCCTATATACCATCAGTAAATATTTTTATGCTTTCATTATAAGCAACGAGTAAATATAATATCTATCTTAGATCATCGCAATATATTAAATCTCACTATAATTAAAGCTGACTTTTAAAAGTTATATTATCTTTACTCTTTCTGCCATAAAAGAGATAAGAAAAATTGTCTATTCTTTATTAAATAGAATATTCAGTACAATCAGGCTCTTATCTCGGCGAGACCTGTTAGCAAAATAAGAGTTATCAGATCTTTTACAGGCTTGAAAGCTTATTGATGATGGTCACTTTTTTTGTTATACCGATGGTTATGTGTACATGGCCTTATGCTTACATTTATTTTTCATATATTTTATTTTAGCAAAACTATTGTACATTACGAAAGATTTTTTTATATATATATATTATATATATATTAATATATATATATATTATATTATGTTATATTTTTATTAATATATTAATATTATATAATATAAGTATATATATATATTATATATATATTATATATATATATTAATATATTATATATAATATATTAATAAATATTTAATTAATATTATTATATATATTATAGTATATTATATATATATATATATATTATATTTTATTAATTATATATAATATTATATATATATATATTATATATATATAATAATATTATATATATTATAGATGAAGAGAGAGTGTAGAAGAGAGTAAGAGATTAGATGTGATATATTGAGTCTCAGAGTGGAAAGATAACATAAACTTGTAGGGATACATAATTGGCGTGAGGTCGTTTATCAAATTACCGTATACTCTATTGTAATTTTAAGTATCATTCATGTTCAAAAGTTTCAATTTTTAAGGCTTTATTTCCTCTGAGAAATATCGAGAGTTATCCCACCACCAGTAATATTAAATAATATTAATAAAAGAGAGTAGAGTAGAGGTTACTGATCTTTTCTAGTATATTATTGTATTCCACCTAATGATGGCATGAAGAAACACAACATTATATTTGCTCGATATAACTCTTTAATATCCCTCCCATTTTAAATATAATAATTGTTTAGAATATGGCCATTTTCATTGTCTCGTGTATGGTAGTAGGCTGGGTGAAGGGAAATGAACTTTATAATCTCGTACTTTTGTACACAGATATACAATATAATTTTTTTGGGGATATGAAATCTTAAATGACGGGCTAGCGAACCGCCAAATATTGTTGACGCAACAGAAAATACATGACCAACCTAGCAGAACAACCAACATTTGCATATTCCCTATGTTTACCTCCAGATTTATAAATAATAAAACAAAAAAGTGATAGATAGAGAACCGCTTCACTTTATTAATGATACTGTTATGACGAGAGGCAAGGGTCGGTGGGTTTCAAGAAACATGCACATGTAACAAAATAGAGAGGTTCTACGTACTATCCGCCTAACCCTTATTAGGCAGTAAAAAAAGAAATAGAACTAGTGAGATAAAATTGCATAAACTTAGTTTCATCGTATTACTAATCTTCTTTTTCTGGATTTGTAATAGTGTGTTTGAGTTTGACAACTACGCTCCGTTCATTTTGGTGAATTCGACACTGTTTGTCATTTGGAGTGATATGTCACACTGGAACTCACAGATAAACTGTATCTTATCATTCTCCTAGTGAATAGGCTGAAATGCATAGGCCACGCAATATGTGTACGGAGATCTGGTCATTGAGTTTTAATGACTCGACGTATAGCTCCGAAATCAGACGATAACGCTATACCTGTGACTAGTAGTGTTTCAATGTGACTATCGGTTTGGTATCATGAACTGCAAAAGATCCTTTGGGAATCCTTCACGGAGAGAATGGAAGAATAGAGCTTGCGGAAATTTTTCTTGAAGGATGAATAAAATTATTTTGTGAGTGGTCACGGAAAAGAACCCATTAAGAATCAAATTCATACAAATGTTCTTTCTTATTGTTAATAGAGTAACCGGATTGTCCGATGTTGAGCCTCTTTACGGAATTACAGGCAGATTAATATTATAAATAGAAGGACCCTCACAATTGTAATCCAACCATGGGTAGTAATAACCTGGTGGGCAAAGCCACTTGTTCCTACAACATATTGGTGGCGCAATGACAAAGGGTTAATGTACCAAGAATATGTTCATTCTGTGCTAGAAGCTAACAAGGGGTATAGACTTACAAATCTTTTTACACATGAAAGAATTTGTAGGACGGGACGTAAATAAAGGAAGAGTCTGTTCAATTGAAAGCGACGTGATTAGCAGAGGGTTCTTTCTCCTTCTTATCCTTATTTTCTCGTCGGATTTCTAAGTGTTGACCCTTATTGGTAACTCCCTCGAGCTAACTGATGTTTGTCTGCAAGTGACAACTTGGCACCTGTTTTATTGCTTAACACACCAGTTACTATGCGACGGTTCTCCCCCAGCCTGAATTTTGGGATAAGCGCAGGGAGATAATTTTAGTGACAGGGTATTCATGATAACTAATTTGTACCTATTTGATATTACCATAGAGATAAATAAAATTATCAAATCAGGCATGTCATGAGTTATATCACTGGTGATATATATATATATATATATATGATGAATTATTTATTTATTAATAATAATAAACAATACTATTCATTGAAACTACTTTACTTAGATAAATAATGTAAATTCTTGAAAACAAGTAACAGTAATTAATACGTGTGCTGTCAGAACGATTAATGGCGACTCCTCTACATCATCTAATCACGCCTAGTAGCGAGGGTGTACAACCTTAACACACACATTATACCGATAAAATAGTTATGGATTGGATAATGGTAAGGAACTATCCAGTTTTCTACTAGCATGCCACAATAAAGTCACTAAAATTATCCACATAGACTTTTTTAATATGAGGGATTATATATTTAAAAAACTTTTACACCACACATATCACAAAACCATGCTAAAGTAGACTATGTGAGCTAAAAGAATAAGAGAAGTACGATCAACGTATTTATTAAGCCATATAACCAAGGGGTAGTATTTTACCTGATATAATATAATTATTAAAATACCCGTAATAAATTTATTATCCAGGTTTTAGATTATAGCTAATTATAATATTATTTATTTATAAGGGCGCCGTTTGGATGTTCTAATTTTTTAGAACTACTATATTGTATAAACCTTTGATGTAAAATTAATAGATATATAAAATCTCCGTTATAATTTTGCTTATCATTTTTATTATTAGGTACCAAATTAGACTATAATTTAAATCACCTTTGAAATAGAATTAAGATATATTATTATACTTAATGTAAAACTAACGACTATTTAACTATATCTAATATATTGATAGTTTAATAATATAAATCTCAAAATAAAGCTTTTTTCATATGTAACATAATTATTTATATATTTTATAATCATTATATATAGTATAAATTACTATGGATTAAATTATAACATAATTTTGTTGTTAGAGTGTAGGCCAATAAATTATATTGTACATTATAATATAAATATAATTTTAGTGAGTTAGTACGTATATCAATTATTAAAATTCCATCTAAACTACTTTTTTTTGTAATACAATAATAAAATCTTTCACAATACACAGTTTTATGTTTTCATTTGAAGGTAATTTAATTGCACCTCAGTATTTGTATCTACTTTTTCTTTATACTAAGATAGGTTAGATAAGGGTGATAACGCATATCAATCATTCAGGCTATATACCTTAATAAATCTATTTATAATTATATTTTAATGATCAAGTGATCTAACATCTAACTGAAATCTATATATTTCAAACTATAAAAGAAATATATAGAAGGTTTGAATTACATCAATAATCTTTTATTATTTAATAATATAAATTGTTATTGTTTTAATTATTTTTTATCTAATGATTATATTATATATATAATGAGATACACACTCTAGGTCGATTTTCAGGGGATAAAAAGATACAAACATGTATGTATATTATAATATACATATTAATGTTTTGAGTACTGAGTATAACAAGATTTGACTAAATACATATTAGAGTAATGTAAAGGCACTTGGTGACCTCTGACATACTTCGGACCAATAAGTTCGGTATCGGACACAGTAAGATATTGTATGGAAGTAAATATAATATAAAGATAACTTATATTAAATAATAATTAATTAAATATATATATAAATAAACATTTTAATAACTATTTATAATAAATATATCATAAATGTAATATACTATAAAATATATTATATATACTATTATATATTATTAAGAGTAATAATATATCTGTAATCTGATATATTACTTACTCGACTACTATTATATACTTAATCAACCATTTTATGAACGTTTAGCGGACACTATATATATATATTATATATATTTATTATATTATATATATATTATATATTAATTAATATATAATAAATTATATAATAATATGTATATATATAATATATATTTAATTATATGATATATATATATGTATTTATAATATATATTAATAATATTATAATATAGTGTATATCATAATACTTATTGATATATCATATATATATATAGATAGTATATAGAATGAGATATATATGTCGTATGAATTGTGATCAATTACAAGTATTACTCTTATATGGTATTTAATGTACATTTTAATGTTAGAAAATAGGTTCTCAAAATGTTATTTTTATATAGTATCTCCCTAAACGACAGTTGCCATATACCACTAAATAAAAAACACTAGTTAAATATATAAAAAAATATATAATATAATAAATAATAAAAATAATAATATATATTATATATATAATATATATATTATATATATATATAATATATATATATAATATATATATAATATACAGTGTCCCATCAAACTTGGTGAGAGTATGTCGGAGGTCAATTACAATTACTCTATATGTATTTAGTCATTTGTTATAGTTCAAATGTATTTTAATTTTAGTCTTTTCCCCTGAAATCGACAGTGTGTCCACACAATTATTATAAATAATAAAAGATTGAGTAATCTGAATCTTTTTCTTTTTAAGTATGAACCAGAAAGGTGTATCTTTATAATTAAAGCATTTTCATTAACTCTGTTACCTTCCTTCATAGAAAACAAAACATGGTTTTGTGAAGATTTTGTGTTTACAAAAAAGTGTTTGATGGAATTTAAATGACGCTAACTCCAAAAATATTTTATGACATAAATTTGCCCACCTAACACAAAATTTGTTAATTTAATCCAGATTCTAAAATAGTATAACATAAATTGTTACAGAAAACAGCTTTCTTTGTTATTAACTCATATGATAAGTAAGTCGTGTTTCATAGTAAAAATACTTATTGCTAATTCGAAGGGTTAATTAGCTAATTTGGCCTAATAAAAAAAGTAAGCAAATTACGGATTTAATCTATTTCCAAGGGTTACAATAAGTGTTCAAAATAGCCACCACGAGCCCTAATAAAATATGCATCGACCGGATAAATTTCGTTTAATTTACCGGAACACCCCTTGGTTATGGCTAAATACGTTGATCGCTTCTCTTATTCTTTGCCACAGCTCTTGCATGGTTTGGATTGTGTTGAGTGTAAGAGTTTTTTTAAAATAATCCCATAAAAAAAGTCTATGGGATTTTAGGCTTTGTGGCAGCTGTAGAAACTGGATAGTTCCTCCACTTCCAATCCAACTATTTCGGTAATGTGTGTGTTAAGGTGCCCCTCGCTACTAGGGCGTAGTGTGGAAGGAGCGCCATCGTTCTGCAGCCACGTTATCCTGTCTTTTTCTAAGGATTCATTTCTAGTCAAGGCATGAAAGTTTGGTTTTATAAAAATCGTCAGGTAACCCATGCCGTTGATTTTCTTGGTTATCTCAAAAGGGCCAATCAGTGCCCGCAATTATTCCCCCGCACACATTGCTGACCCAAAACTCGGTGATTTAAAAGTGGTAATTTCTTACAAACTCTCTGGGTTAACATATAGTCCTAAATTAGTGAAGATGGTAAAAACTGAATATCCCTTTCCATTGAAAGACCTTTTCGTCGCTCTACAAAATTTCCTTTAAAAATTTGAGGTTCTTCCCTGTTGCTACGTTTCATTTCCTGGTAAAATTAAAACCTGTCATTGCCATCAGGTAGAAGTGATTCAGTATTTCTCAGCAAAATTTGTAACCATTTGTCAAAATCGGAGGACAAAAGTGGACCTCAAAGTCCCGAACGTCTTGACATACGACGAACTCTTGTTGATGGGTCTTCTGTGACCACTTCAATTATTTCACCTTCTTCAATTTCAATTCTAGTTCTTCCTTCTCTCCGAGGATCGCCAGGGATTTTGCTGCTCATGTACCGCCAATGTACATTTTGAAACACTCTGTAGTCAAGATAGCTTTCTCGACAGGGGTATCGCGCCCAATACTTTCTTGCAGCAGCCCTATCATTTCAGTCACAAAACTCGTATACATTATGCATCTCTGTATAT
>JABUQX010089440.1:12500-15000 GCA_015478945.1 Trachelipus rathkii | reverse complement strand
TTGATCTACTATATTGACTCAGTTGACGCACTTATCCGTGCTCTCATAATCTTACTCGTAGAAATATGAGTGCATTATCTTCTTCATATCTCGTATGATCTCTTCTCTCAGTCGTATTAATAACATAACCGAGTCACATAACCAAAACCTATATATATTAATTATGTTAATAACTGTACAGGCAGTGATATTCTCGTTTCAAGAGAGGAATTTTATATATAAATAATATTAAGGAATAGGATAAATAGTTGACTGCCTTATCATACTATTCTATTGAAAATTCTGAACGTTGTCTATTTTTCATAAAATATTTTTCTTATGTTATTTAAATTTATTATGAGTATAATTCAGGCATGATCACGGTTAACAAACTATTATTTATAATTTCATTTCAATATACCCTATCATAAAATTTTATATATATATGTTAATCAGAATTAATGATTCTAATGACTAGTATAAAATGTATTGAGAGAAGGAATTATATTAACATGAAGGTGTGGCCTCGGCTGGTGTGAAGGTGACTTAAAACAGAATGCACAATGGTACAATGTAGTTAGATATTTTCAAGACTATTTTAACAATATGGCTTTAACGCGAAGACGAAAGAAGTATGAATAGCACTCTCAGGCAAATGTTTATACCATATAATAAATATGACATAAATGATGACGATTAAAAACAGCAGAGTTAGGACATAAATAACGTACTAGAATATAAATACGACTATATTAATGTATATGACAAATATGATGGTGACAAGCCAGTAGTTAAATACAGGTAATGTTGATCATTTTAGAGAGCGTGTTATTTTGTAGTTTTGGTTACAAGATGCTCCGTGAAAATTATATATAGACATTATAAATTTCTGTCAGGTCCAAGAGAGCATGTGGTCCTTTAGAGAAAACTAATTGGTTAAGAGTGATTTGCCAGTAGAACGGAAGAGGCGCAAAGAGCATAGGACTAGGGAAGTTTTATCCTGTCGTCTGGATCCATAGGGTGTAATAATATATATCCTAGACCAGTATTCCTGCGCGTCTCGGTGTTTAATAGGAGTACAGGCATGCCTGGAGCCTCTAGGTGGAAAAAACTCTCATTAGACAGTGTTAAAAACTACTCACACGAGACAATAGAGACAATCCCTCAATAGTCATCATTCATTGCTATTAATTTAGATGTTATATCTTAAAGCAGTGTGTTCCCTAATCTCTGTTGAGTGTAGTGTACAGGGATATGCGGCGCACTCGCTCCTCCACAAACAGAGACACACACCACAAACAATACATCACATGCACCCCTTATCACCTTCCACTCAATATATAGTTATAATATAATTAATATATTATTATAAGATATAATATATATATATATAATAATATTATATAACATTATATAATATTATATAAATATATATATGTAATGTATATATTATTATATATTAAATATATATATAATGAATATAAAATATATATATATAATAATATATATAAATTATATAATATAAATAAATATATATTATGGGTCGAAAATATTTTAATAAATTAAATTATTATTTTTAAATTATATATGATGGTAGTCCAACCCTTCCATAATTTGTAGTTTATTAGGCCAAAATAAATTAACTTCTTAATAATAAATATTTTACCTAAAATTTTTAAAAATATATGTTTATATATGAGGAATACGTATACCAAGTCTATTAATATTTTTTTAAAATCATAAAAATTTATTCACAATAAAATTTTGATATAAACTTCTACATCTCAATAACTGATATAATATAAAATACACATTAATAATTAGAATCACTCAACAACTGATCATAGTAATATATAATGTGTAGTGACGAGCTAACCATATTACCCTTTGTCATCTTACTATCATCATCATATCCCTCTCTACTACATAAGTCCAATACTTACATAGTATCAGCTTTTTAGTATATATGCTCTAAGTGAGTAGTAAAATAGTGTTATAGATAAAAGGTGCAACAAATAGCTAACAAAAATAATATTCCTTGATTTGTACAATAGATACATGTGGTATTATATACTTGTTGAATTGTCTGTACAAAAATAAATATACATTCTATTATACTGTATCACTCCTCAAATAAATTGACTCATTTTTGTTTGGTGTCATCTTTGAATAAAACTATAATGATAATTTATATATTTTTTTAAAATTTCTATAATTAAAAAAAATCAAATGTATAGGTATATCAATAAATTTCCAGGTGATAAATTTAATGCTGATAAAATGAAATAATGTATATAGGTTATTAATAAAAGTAATAAATGATTTACCAATGATAAGCAGGTAGGTGAATAAAAATATGATAAAATAATATATTAAACCATACATAGACCCTGATTATTATTCACTTTTTAATGCTTTAAATATGCTTTACATTACTCATTTACACTTTATACTCTAGATAGAGCTGCAGACTAATATTTTGCTATTTCTTTTATTATCTGTTTCAGGATGGTTAATCTTG
>JABUQX010089439.1:37500-39086 GCA_015478945.1 Trachelipus rathkii | reverse complement strand
AAAACGATCTATATGAATCCCTATATCGCAACTCAACTTGCTTTACAAAATATGACAGCTTGTCGTCCTCACCGTCACACTGCCCTTGAAACATTCCCATATTTTCCACCCATTTCTGAATCTGTGCTTGGCAGATGCTGATATCACTTCCATTCCTAAACATGAGCATTTGGTTGCTCTTCCAACAACCAACCAAGTCCACACAATAGTGAACTTGGTTGAACTCAACAATTATGGTAAGCCCTTACTCCAAACACCTTGAAACTCCCCCCAAAACGTCGCTACAACCCAAATATCTGTTGTACGACTATTCCTTGACCAATAGGTATATTGTTGATCCTCCTAGTCGAGACCATATCTTCAGCCTTTCCTACCCATGTGAATCCACATCAAACATCACCCTAGCCACGTAGAGACAATGACTCACAGGGCCATCCTTATAATATGATAACAACATAGGCATGGCCAAATTCCTTCAATGATTCTGCTACTACTCAATTTTTGAAAAACTGTTCAACAATAAATATATGTACATCAAAGGCATATGTCTGCAGGATCTTCGACTATTTTTCGCAACTCTTTCAACCCTCGAATATATATATATATACATATATATATATATAATATATAGTATATATATATATATATATAAATATATTATATATATATAGATATATATATATATAGTGCGTCTATGAGATACTTAAGTTATTGCTATTTTACGTTTTCTTTAATTTAAAATATATTCATGGGTACTGTATTGTTTTCACTCCCCAATTCGGAGGCCGGGCTGTTCAGCTATATAATTGATGAAAAATAGCATTTATCTTTAAATTTTTTTAATAATTTTAAATAATCACTATATGTATATTTAATAATTTCATATGACCTATTTTCACAAAAAAATAAGATAATTTTATCGTAACTTTATGAAATTGTAGAAGATCGATCGTTTCAATAATGATAAATCGGGTTAAGGCCGAGCAGCCGAGTGTAGAAGCCACCCTCTGGTTATATATATTAATATATATATATATATATAATATATATATATAGTATAATTAATATAATATATTAATATATATATTATAGATATAAGTAAGTATATAATATATATAATATAATATATAGTATATATATTATATTATAAATATA
The DNA here is from genome assembly GCA_015478945.1 of Trachelipus rathkii. Lineage (NCBI taxonomy): Eukaryota > Metazoa > Arthropoda > Malacostraca > Isopoda > Trachelipodidae > Trachelipus > Trachelipus rathkii. The sequence goes on along the minus strand of JABUQX010089439.1, from coordinate 37,931 downwards.
TAACCTATATAATATATAGCAGTATAATATATATTATATATATATAATATATATATATTATATCAGGTTTGAGAGGTATATATATTAATATATATAATATATATACTATATATATTATATAAATTATTATATATGATATATATATTATATCTATATAATAAGTATATTAGTATGGATATATTATGAGGAGAAAAATTTTATATATTATATTATAATTTATATATTATATATAATATTATTATATAATATTAGATAATATATATAATATATATATATTATATTAATATATATAATATATAAATATATATTAGGATGAGATCAAATAACCCAACCGCGTGTCACTGTCTAACAATCCAATGCAACCGGCAAACCGGTTTGATCATGCTCTATAAAAACGGCAAATGCGCTAGTTGTCTTTCCCTAGGAAGGTT
>JABUQX010089439.1:25000-27500 GCA_015478945.1 Trachelipus rathkii | reverse complement strand
GCAAATGATAGAGAAAATGAGGGAGAAGAAGAATAAAATGTATTTAAGTTTTATGATTTGCAAACAGGGGTATTGATAGGTTAAATAGGGAAGCCTCTATGTCAGGTGTATGATATATTAGGTGTTAGTGCTAGGCTCTGGAATGGAAATTCAAAAGAATGTTATGGACGATAGTGAGGCGTGTGAAAGAATAAAAGGTGTCAAAAGTGATTGGTTTAGTATAATAGCAGGAGTGAGGCAGCGGTGTGGTTATGTCTAGTTGGGTATCATTGTATTATGGATGCGTTATGAAAAGAATTCGAGGTGGGATAGGCAGGAAATGGTGTTAGAATGCATGGAGAATGGAGATGAGTGGAGGGTGCCCTACCTATTATATGCGATGATTTGGTTTTGTGTTTGGCCAATAATGAGAGTTTGAGAGGATTGGCTGAGAGAAGATTGGCAGGGTGTGTAAAAGGGAGGAGGTTAAAGTTTAAGCGTAGATAAGGTAATGTTATGTGTGAGTGAGACATGCCTCAGTGTGAAGTTATGTTAGATGCGTGAGCAGCTGGAACAGTGTCTGAGTTTAAATATTTAGGCTATATGTGTGAATGGCAGGAAGGTGGCTGTGCAATAAAATCGTTGGTGAATGTATTTATAGGAACTAAGTCTTTAGAGTGCTAGGGTCTTACATGAGGGTATGTGTTACCTGTGTTAATTGTATAGATAGTGAGACTATGGTCGGAATAAGAAGCAAGATCTAAAGTCAATGTGTTCAGATGGACAATCTTAGCTCACTCACAATTGATAAAAATGAGAATGAACGGTTGAGAGTCTGTCTCTCTGAAGAAATGGGTAAACGAGAGAATAAATGAAATGATGTTGAGATGTTTGTCATGTGGAAAGATGATTGATAGGTCGGTTTTTAGTGGAGCATAGTGGCGAGTTCGTGTTGGAAACGACCGGCTGCGAGAGCGAAGAAAAATTTTAGTCATTAAACGAATGTCTGAAGGACAGGAAATGGAGTTTGGCAAGAGCGAGATAAGTGCATAATTGGAGGATGCGGGTTTTTTGATGGGGTATGGTTGCTGGCCCACCTGGCCAAGGGATGAACCCTTTCACTGACGATTTACCATAGTGAGGTTGTCCGTCACAGTCCCGTGAAGCTATAGGTGGATTTTCTGACTGCGATGAGGCTCCTTACTAATTAATGCGTACCAGATGGGGGGGCGGGGTAAGAGCTGCGGCTTTCAAGCTGGCTTATATATATTATATAGTATAATATATATATATATATATATATATATATCAGCCTGAATTAATAGAAAAATGTAAATAGGATTTAAATAAATAGTATATTTATATATATAAAATATTATATAATTATATCTGTATATATACGTATATATATATATATATTATATATAAATATATATCATATAATATATATATATATATTAATATATATATATATATATATAAATATATATATCATATATAAATATAATATATATATATATATATATGATATATATATGCCTGATAATATAATAATAAAAAATCTTAAAAATATTTAAAAAATAATAAATTAAAATATGATAATAATAATAATGATAAGCATATCAATCAGTCATGTGAAATGTAATAGTTATATGCCCTAGAGCACAAATAAAACTTTACTAAGTAATAAAATCTACTATAATAGTTGCTACCCTTTAACATATGTATTTACTGTATTTAATGCTAAATACCCTAAAAAGACTTGATATATATATATGAAAAAAAATAATTTTTAAAAAAAAACAAAAAAAAACAAAAAAAATGTTTTAAAGAGATTTGGTTAAAACACAAAATGTGTTTTTTAAAAAAAAAATTAATGTTTTTTTTTTTAATCCAACCCTATTATATATATATTAATATATATTATACTTATAATATTAATATAATATATATATATATATATATATATAATATATATAAATATAATATATATTATATATATATATATATATATATATATAAATATAGTATATAATATATATATATATATATATATAATATAATAATTAGAGAACTATTGTAGAAAGGCTAAAGAAATTGCCTCCTCGTGGCGGTCGAACAACGCTTGTATTGAGACTGAGACCGACATATCGGAGGCTTCAACGACTGAGCCATTATAAAGTTAGATTCAGGAACAGCTTTCAAACCATCTATTACATCTTACAGAACGAGGGAAGGACTGGGTGAAAACCTGTTGATATCGCCTTGAAGTGGGCTCGGTCGTGGGACAGCTGTCCTGAATCTACTTTTATGTTAGAGCAGTGGTGCCCAACCCGTAGCTCGCGGGCAACATGTTGCTCCCGTACCGTTCTAATGTGGCTCGCGATCGCGTATTCAGATTTATCAAGTTTATTAAAAATCAATAGTTTTAGAAGAACTTATATAGTATATATATATATACCCTATAGTATATAATATACTCATATATATATAACTTAGTTATTTATATATATATAACTCT
>JABUQX010089439.1:0-20000 GCA_015478945.1 Trachelipus rathkii | reverse complement strand
GAAATGAGCATTTTCTAGGTCTGCGTACGCCGTTCTTACTTCGATCGATATCACTCCGCCATATAACTCCCCCTCCAAGATTGTGCAACAATCTTAAAAAGAAAAAAAAATTTAGCGCCAACCTTCTACCTTACTCCATCCTTCCGGTTGATGCTCTCCTTCGTGCTTCGGTCCTTTTCTCATATTCTATAACCCTCCTCATTACGTTTGGCTGTTCCGGTACCGATCCTCTCGACCTTGTAAACGGTGCCCTGCACAGATCCTCTGGTTCTGATGCCCTCCGTTCCTGTTGTCTAGCACTGGTACCAATCATCATAGCGTCCGGGACCTCACCTACTTCCATAAGCTCTTCATAAATCGATCTTGGCCTATATTCTGAACCCTCGGGGCTAGTCACCTCGATATTGACTTCTTCTACTTCCTCCACCTGATCTTCCTCGTGTGTCTCAAAATCTGTATCTTGGTTCTCAGTAGGTACCATCTCCAGGTTTTCAATTGAACCTACTATCTCGTCTAAATCTAAATCCGTTTCCTCCTTACTCTTGTCGCTGACCCTTACTCCGAACGTGTAACTGTCTTTTGGGAACCCTATTGATCTCTCAAATGCTTCAATGTCAAATGCGCTCTCCTGGTCATTATCTACTCCTACCTCGTCGAACCAATCAAGGTGTTCACTTGTCTCCACCGGTGACAGTATCATGCTGACACTCTCCGTTTGGGTGCCCTTATTTTCTCCAACCTGGTCCTCTGTCTGCACCGACACGCTTCTTTTACCAGTTACCCCCTGTAATGCCATCTGTTTTAACAATCTCCATGCTTCCTTGATTTTTGCTCCTTGTTTCTTCGGTGTTTGTGCCTCCTGTGTTACTTGTCCAACCCATGGTACATGGACTATACCTTCTTCACGTACCTGTTCCATCCTTTCTATTTCTCCTTGGTACTCCTTTTCCTCCGGTTCCACCTCCTCACACTGGAAATACTGTCTAAGGTATTCCGGGGGATCCGCCCACACCTTTAAATGCGAGTAATGTACCCTAGCTACCTTTGTTTTTCCTTGTATGTCATACGACATTCCTCCGGATATGACCTTGGTGATTACAAATGGACCTTCGTATTTCTTGCCTAACTTTTTGTCTAAACTCCATCAACCGTGACAACCTTCCTTTTAACCCTTACACCCACCGCATACGGTAACCAGTTAGGGTGTCCTTCCCGCCATTTCTCCTGTTGACTCCTTGGGATTGGTATCACCCTTCCTTTTTCATGCCTTTCCACCATTAGTTTTTCCTCTGGAGACATTCCCAACTCCGTATGCTTCGTACCATTGTAAACTAGCACTGCCCTTGTCAATGAAGTATCCCAATCGGCACCTTCTTCCATGATGTTCCTTAAGAACTCGGCAAAAGTTCTATTGGCGCGTTCCACAGCCCCGTTACTTGCTGGCTTGTAAGGACTGCTGTAGATGTGTCCAATACCGTAATTCCGCAACATTTCCTCGAACCTGCCACTCCTAAACTCTACTCCGTTATCCGTCAGTACCTTGTAAGGCAACCTCACAAAAGCCGGTAACATTTCGCACTCGAAAGCGTCAACCACACTCTTTGCCGATTTATCCCTTAGGGGCTTCACCATAGCCCACTTACTGCAATGATCTATTGCCACCAGACATGCCACATTCCCTTTCCTTGTTTTCGGCATCGCCATTACATCTACTGCCACCAGCTCAAAGGGGTTCTTGACCTCTATTTTCCAGATTGGCGGAAATATCACCTGGTGGTCAATCTTATACAATTGACACTTTGCATACCTCCTGCACCACCGATGAAATCCTTGGATGCCATACGTGCCTGGACACCAGGTCCAACAATTTGTCCCTTCCAATATGTGCCATGTTCCGGTGTGTTATGACACATACACTCACCACCTGTTTAAATCCAATAACTGCACTAGCCTGTCCTGGTCCCATCTTCTTTACTAAGATTGACCTGTTTATCAAGAAGTCATTCCGGTACCTAAAAAATTCCTTGAATAGGGTATCTTTTTTTGTTAGTATCTGTTTCTTCTGCACCTTTTCCTTCAACCTCCTCACCACCTCTGACCTTTCCTGAAGATCCATAATGTCCTGTGCCGACAGTACATTACCCTCTTTTTCACCTTAAATGCGACTTAATTATGATGCGTTCACGTTGCAAGAAATGAAATCGCTCACATCATCTTGTCATCCTCCAATGACAGCCCACTATTCCCCTCACCAAAGTCCAATGCCGCTTCTACCTCCACCAGTAATTCATCCCTAAACAACATACATGCTGGAAAAACCCGTCCGGTTTCACACCGAATGCGATAACAACACCCTTCTGTACGAGAGTGCTAATTTGTCCACTTCCACACCTGATTACATCACAATGGTCTCTGAGGACACTCCGTTTAGGTGACTCTAAATCTACTTCACAATCTCCTTACAGGATATGTCCAAAAATTGTTTAAATGTATCAACCACACCCTTAATCAAAAGCGGATTCATGGCTAAATTACACGCTACCCGATGTCTAGAAAAAATCTGCCGACACTTGCGCCACTCGCACCAATACAAACTTCTTGCCAAGTTACTCCTCTCAATATATGATTGCAACTTAAACCGGACTCATGCTTTCTTCCTTCATCATTAAGTAATATCTCGAGTTGCTCATTTGTCCACGTGTCTATCTCTTGACTCCATCTGAACCGCTCTCTTCCTGCTGGCATTACCTCCGGTTTGGACGCTCGTAATTCCACCATAGCATTATTCCTGTACACCTGTTGATACGTAATACCATCATCCCTCAAAGGGTTAAAATGCGTTCCGCCACGCACCCTCACCTGTATGTGAACATTTTTCAAGTCGTTTTCCTCTCTCACTCTGGGTCCAATATACTTTACAGAACAGCACGTACCATGGTGCAAACCAGACATATTGACCCTAAACAAAATACCACTTGGCCACCAGCAATACCTCCGGTATTGTTTCTCTATAGTCATAATAATGACCTTTAAAATATCTTCAGACATCTTCTAATTAACAAAATTGAGCATATAGTTGAATTTGTGTCTTATTGGTTGCAAGTTGTCCTCCTTAAAGCCTTTGTGATCCCTTCCGTTCCTAACCTGAGCATTCTCTCAAAACTAGCGACTGGACAAAGCTGACAAACGTTGCGTCTGCATGCCACTCGGGTGACCTCCGTTTACTATGGAGTTAACCCTGGTTGCCAAAACATCCACGTATTAATCCTACCGTGGGCTTCACCTGCCATCAATCCCTCCTAGTTACACCTAGGGAACTAATGCCATACTGCTAAAATTTCTGCTTAATATTGGAATCCCGGGTAGTATTGTATCTCAAAACTATATTCACTCAAGTCGTCCAACACTCGTGCTAAGCTTACTGTCAACTAACTTCATCTTGTGCAGGTAAACCAAATAGCCGATGGTCCGTAAATAAAGTAAACTCCTTGTCCAGGTAGAAACGGCCAAGACCAACTTTTAGTATACCCCTACCTTATTGCCAGTGGAACTCCCGTAAATCAATGGTTGACGGCATTCCTCTCACACGCATTGAAAGAGTGTGAATTAAAGGCTATAACAACCCTCCTTTCATCACCTTGTTTTTGGCAAAGACCAGCTCCCATACCAGAACCACTGGCATCCACAAACAATTCCAGCTTGTTCACTCCTTCCGAAAAGTCAGGGAACGCCAGTTCTACCGATTCCTTCATTCCCTCTTTTAATCCTGTAAATGCCTTCACTCTTTCCTCCGTCCACTCAATCATCTTTTCGTTTCGTCTGCCTCCCGTTAGTGCATTAAGGGGTGCTGCCACCTCCGTGAACAAGTTCTTTATAAATTTCCTCTGAAAGTTTATCATCGCCCAGATACCTCTTAACTCTCCTACAGTTTTTGGCCTCTCCAGTTTATCAACCTGTTCTACAAACTCCGGAAGCTTCCTGATCCCCGTTCTACTGATTATATGTCCAAGAAACTTTACCTCTTTTTGCACCAACTACATTTCCCAGACTTTGATCTTATACGTTTGGCCTCGACAAAACCGTTGTGTAAGTAACTGTTGATTCTATCAGCAGCAAGTGCTTCCTCGAAACTTTTTTGGACATATACACAAATCATCCATAGTAGTACAACGCACCACCTTAATCTTTACTAAATCCCGTTCATATAATCCATTTGCATAATTCTCGCTATGAAACGCTGCTGGACCGTTCTTTAATGCCAAAAGAGCTAAATCTTTGTGAACCGGGTACTGTCCACTCAAGCCGTGGAGAAAGCCGTTAAGAAGTTCAACAATACTAAATGCCATCTGCCAGGTTCGATTGATGAGTAATCCCTTAACACAGAATCCATGCTAGTTAAAAGTACCTAATCCCTCCGTGACATGGCGTAATAAGATAGAACACTGGAGAAATAATTCGCCATTGGAAAAGTTTAAATTCTCCTCCGTAACCTGAAATTTTAACCTTCATTATAGGTCCAACACATAGCCTCAGGTGTACCATCCTTTTTGACGGATCGCACCCAGTGCCGGTTGAACCTCCATTTTACCGCACTGACGCAACGGCTTCAGCTATGTCTTTCTATACAAAACTCCTACGACAATCCCCTGCTGTTCAATGCTCCTAGATTTTGTGTTTTCTACATCAAATCTCCTCGCCCCGCTGGCTAAGATTGGTAAGTGTGTATATCAGCAATCTAATCTGTATATGGGTCATCGCAGTTTTTGTGACTAACGTCCGCATCACTCCTGCTAAAAGCCATTTCTTTGTTTTTCCAACAACACCTCCAACCAAACCTGTTCGATCTGTTCTGGATGTAACTCACCCATGAATTTAATTTCGTCTTTCAGCTTTTCCTTCGTCCATTCTTGTTCATCTTCCTCGTTCTATCACTTCCTCGGTACCGTCGATATTTACCGTACATGTTTGTGACCCCATACTCCCTGAGAATTATTCCTCATGCTAACTAGCAATAGTGTGCTTATTTTTTCCTATTTGCCTTCAACCTGTAAGGTTCTTTAACTTTAAGGATCCCGGTATTAATTTCTTTAACAGTACCGTACCTTCCTCCTCATTCCATTTTACCAAACCTAGTAAAACCTTAAATCGGTGGTCGTAAATCCCTTTTTTGCAAATCTTCCCTACCTTGTGTTTAATACCGTATCTACCAATTAGCATGCACTCCGGTTTATTTGTACGGTACTATGCCCTTCATTTACTCCTTTGGTTCTTGCACACTTTTCGACATCCATTTTACTTTAACCTGGAGCCAAGTTATCTTATTCAAGTGCACAATAAATGTCTCCGTTGTAATGTGTACCGGAAATCCTCTAGTTACCGTAATCTTTATACTAGTTTCTACATTTTCTCTACCATGATCGACGTAACTTGTTCTTCTTAATATCACAACTAAATTATCCACTTATTAACGTCTAATTATCCATCCCCTAATGTCAAAACTTTTATGCTATTTCCCACCAGGAAAGGCGCATACCTAACATTACTCCTTCCTTTATCCTCGAAGAACAAAAATCCAATGTGTCCGGACTAATGCCATCAAATAGAAGACTCCAGAGATCAAAACTGTTATTTATGAAGACTCTACCATCTCTCGTTGAGGATCACAAGACTCTCTCAATGCGTCATTTCCTTGCTTATTACCGTCGGGATTTTGGAACTCCCGAGCCCTTTTTTGCGTTTTATATCAAACAAGTATATGGGGAACTACTCTCCGGGTATGTCTATACCGGCTGCTAAACACCCTTGCCACACCATCCAAGTTTACGTGCTTTAGCACACTTTATCAGAGATTGCCAATCTTCACACTGTCAAGACACCCATTCATTCCTGCGTATCACCCGTTGTATTGTAAACTCCGGACATTATTTCCATAATCTCCTTTTCTGTCTCCTTTGTATACGTTGGGGGGTGCGGGGGGGGGGGGGCCCCTCCCAAAAAACCCAATCACCCTTTCCACCGGACCTGTAAAAAACTCCTTCTTGCCTCCTGATGCATTATCCACCCTGTCCTGTGTAATAACCCAGGCCAACCTGTTTATTGGATTTTACTCTCCCTGCTTCTGGCTGGCTCCGACCTACGCCCTCCAGAATCTGATGGCGGGTGTAGCGAAGTTATCGAATTTCCCGAAACTAACCATTGGTTGTTTCCAAGTTCTATTTTTAAACTCGCCTCATAATCGTTTAAACTATGTTAAAACGGACAAGAGCACGCCATGCCAACTCACTCCACACAAAGAACCACCATTTTCTTCCACTACTCTCTGAGTCGTCGTCGCTAGTACCCTGTTCGTAAAGTTGATCAAAACTTACTCTACATAAGGAATCCTTGATACCTCTTCTTATTTTGACAATCTCATCAGTCAAAAATGTTCACCGCTCCCAACAAGGCCAAAGCCACCATTCCTTATAAACCCCAGCAGTCAGCGGTTTCATGTGCCCAACCCTGTCACGAGATGGATGGCACTGAACCCTGGTCCAACTATTCGGTCCAACCAGACCTATCTCATCATACGTCTCGCTTGGAACCTCCTCACTACGTTGCTTGGTTGACCCGAGTTGGTTCTCATACCCGCACGCCATTCTGCATACGTACCTTGTTTCTTCTCCGTTTGAGGGATGGCCGCCCATATCGGAATTGTATCAGCCTCCGGTTCCGTGTTTTCCATCCAGTTCGCCCTCGTCACAAAAAGCCCGAGGTCACCATATTCTTTCTCATCTCGAGCCTTCAGACCTTTCTTTTCGCCTCCCTGAGTTCCAATTGAACTTAAAATCGGTCTGCATTTTCTTGAAGCCGAGGCACTTATAAATTGCTTTTTTAGTGTCTCTTTATCTTCTTTGTTCAATTAATAATCCATTGTATTTTCTTAATAGTCCTGCATCCGTAATGCAAATTCAGTGATTTTCTCCTTCCTCTTCATCTCCATTGCTCCAGAGACCCCTTCCTGAGAGGAGTCAACCGCAATGAACCTCACTATCTCTTTCCAACTTCTTTCAAGCAGTCGAACTCAACCTTGTAACCACCGTGACATATTTCACCTTAGCCCTGTAGCATTGCGTGTGAGGGAATACAGTAATCCTCTTAATGCTCTCTACCTTTCCAAAAAAGTTCCTTAAATTCTATCCACCGATCTGTTTTTGTCACTTCCAGAGTTGCTCCTTCGCATAGCCGCTCGAAGGTCTTCAATTGAAGGCATCGAACGTTTGGACCTTTTCTTCACCGTATTTCAATGGTTTCACCGCCTTAATATTTGCCCTGCTGTAAGTCCTCATCACTTCTAGCAGTTCACCTGCCAAAATAATGAGAACTCTGTTTACAGCCAAGTTTGGCTCCATTCCTGATTTCTCTATTCCACTAGCCTTTTCAACCATAACTGTCCTCCTTACACTTCGCATTCCAACCCCTCCGGACTCCACTTCTGTTATACCTTGCGTCTCATCATCACGAAATTTGATTGACCTCCTTACTTTTGCTCTTTTCCTCCTCCCTTTTCCGTCTTCGCTCCTCTTTTATCCTACATCCTGTCGTTATTCCACATATCAAGGCCCAAACCTGTCAAAAAATATCTCAGTGCGTTCTGTTTCTCATTAAGCTCATCCTTCTAATTGTTAGTTGCATATTGTTACACCTTTGTTTACTTTAACCGGAGATCTTTATTTTTCTCAGCTGTCGTTATCCCTCGAAATATATAACCAATCCATTTTATACTCAAACAATCACCTAATTTTCCAAGATTCCTATCACCGGTGTGCATCAACTTCTATTTAATAGATTACCTCCAGAAACCTTGCAAAAACAGCCCCTCATTTATTGCGCTACCTTTGAACTACATCTGTATCTTACGATTCTTCGACTGCCCTCTATCAAGCCACCTGGAGTCCGTTTCAGATGTTATTCGCGATAATCCTATGGAACCTCCACAAGCCGTCATTCTTTCTATACCCTCTTCTGCAGTTCCGCCTATCATTGAATCACCAGTATCTCTTGATCACCAGGACGTTTATGAGAAAAAAAATTTACACTAACCGTATAGTAAATAACAAAAACCCACTATCTACACCTTGGTGAGATCCCTTTTTGATGTCGTTGTGTCCAACCGACAGCACGACAATTCTTTAAATTTCTCACACACTATCCCATAGTTAAAACATCATAAGTACAGCAAAAAAATTATAAATAAATTAATTTATCAAAAAAAAAAAAATTTAGTATCGTAACACCTCTCAGCCTCAAAACTCTTTGACCCACCCAAATCAGAGACTGCCTCAAAACAGGATACAACTACCAAAAAAATATAGTTGCCTGACCATAACAAAACTAAGTCTGAGTTCATGTTACACAACCATGAGCAGCCGGGAAAGGTCTACAAAAGTATTCATTCTGCAGCTTCCAACTAGGGTCCAGAATGAAGACAAACGGGTTTTTATATCATTAATATTATTACAGTGCATAAAACAAATAGAATAGTGGAATATAAAATACATATCGAATCACACAAAAAATTAAATCCCTACCAGGCTAGCCCACAAAACTCCCACTAGAAATCAATAAGTAAGTAATCTAAGAATAAATATATATGATAAATCAGCTCTTAAGAATCCATTCAATAAAAAAATTAAACTCCAGTATATCCCCGGATATCAGAAATGTTCACGAATATCAAAGACCATAAATTCAATTTAGAAAACAGATAATTTTAGAAAATATCTTTATAGACATATCCAGCGGCCATCACTATTATCATATCCCGGCGCAAGATACTGTCGGCGCTGACCAAGAATTTATAAACTTAGATACCGCGTATGAGAAAATATTAATCAACCAACGTGAATTTTATTATTAATGATAAAAAGGTGTTTCACTAAGTCCATGAATTAACACCCCTCTCAAATACTGCTGTGCGGAGTTCCACTTTTAGAGATTTACAGTTACATAATTAAAATAAGGGACATCTTAATGTCTTAGGGGAAATATTAAATAAATTTATATATTTAGGATCCCTTCTGAGTATTCAAACTAGTGAAAGTGTAGGAGTACACATCAGGTACTCTCTCCAACAATCCAGAAAAAAATGAAGGTGGGGAGCAACACTCAGATACAACCGCAAATCGCAGTGGAAGGTGGGAGACACGCAGGTACCCTTACCCAATCCGGGTTAAATTAGTAGAAAGGTATGGGGAGAGTGACTACTCAGGCTATCACTCCTCCCAATCCAGGTGTATAAAAGCGATCCCAAAAATGGTTTCCGAAAATTATTAGAAAACCATCGTCTACCAGATAAAAGAACCCGTCACGTAATAAATCCTTCAGGAGATTTGGGCCAAGTTTCCGTAAAACCCGATATAAAAATCCTTCCTGTTTGGGGCAACCTTGCAGGTAAACCCTTATAAAAATCCTTACCTGGGTTGAGGGCCAAAATCTCAATTAAATAAAATCCTTCCGGGTTGGGGCCAGCTTCAATTAATAAAGTGCGCGTGCTTGTGGTCAGGTTTCAGTTTAAATAAATCCGTTCCAGGTGTTGGGCGAATCAGGTTTACACGTTTTAAATAAATCCTTAACCGGGTTGGGCCAGGTTTCAATTATATGTATTAACCACCTATATCCGAAGGTTGGGGCCAGGGTTTCAGCAAATACCAAATAAATCCGTCCAACAAACGATGTCGTGGGGTGGAGCTTGCTGGGTTGGGGCCAGGTTTCAAGTTAAATAAAATCTCCGGGGTTTAGGTGTTCAGGCTTCAGCCAAATAAAATTCCCCAGTATTTGGTTCCCAGGAGTTTGGGCGTTTCCTTGAAGAAAACCCTCCATTCAGATATATTGACATAAGCTCCCAGTAATTGAATAATAATAATAATAAAATAATTAAACTAATAAAATATAATAATAATGAATAATGATAATAATAATAATTAATAATAATAATAATATAATAATAATAATAATAATAATAATAATAATAATAATGAATTAATAAAATAATAAGAATAATATAATAGTAATAGTAATAATAATAATAAAATAGATAATAATAATAATAATAATAATAATAAGTAATTAATAATTAATAATGAATAATAATAATAATAATAATAATAAGAATAATAATAAAAATAATAATAATAGATAATAATAAAATAATAATAAGAAATAATACATCTTTGTATACATATATTAAGAACTTGCGCGTAACATTAATATATAGATAAATAATAATAATAATAATAATAATAATAATAATAATAATAAAGATAATTATATAATAATATAATAATAATAATAATTAAATAATAATAAATTAATAATAATAATAATAATACTAATAATAATGATAATTATCATAATTAAATAATAATGAAATAATAATACTAAAATAATAATAAATAATAATAATAATAATAATTAATTATAATAATAATAAATAATAATAATGACATAAATATTAATAAGAAACTGTGTCTTAAATTAAAAACCACGTAACCTAAAATATATACACACTTCACAGAGGGCCTCTTTACATTCACACAACATAACCGGTAAAAAGCAAAAATAATAATAAATAATAATAATAATAATAATAATAATAAAATAATAATAATAATAATAATAATGAATAATAATTAATTAATAATTAATAATAATAAATAATAATAATAATTAATTAATAATAATAATAATAACTTTCACGCCTTGCCCATGCCACTATAACTTCTCAAAAACTTTTAACCTTAACCTATTCATATTCTTCCCTTGCCTGTAACTCCGTATCTCAAATTCCATCGTAACTTTACTTCCTATTCCTCCACAAACTCGGCAATCCAGTAACTAGCGTATAAATATTTACCAAATAGGACACGATTGGCCACAAACCAGTGGTAAACTTAATCATAAAATAGGTACGGTAATACTTTCAAAAAAACACATTCCTTGTAACTCAAACCCTATTATATACCGCCCTCTCCCAATAACCTAAAAATAGGTAACGTAACACTCAATAACACAATTCCTTTAACTCAAACCTCAATATAACGCGTCTCACAAAAATCTTAATTTAGTAACGATAACACTTCAATAAACACAATCCTTATATTCTTCAACCCTATATAAACCGTCCTAACAATGATACCCTAATTTAAGAACCATGATTATACTCGGACTCTGTACTTTATTACATTTTCTACCTTTCAACTACTTCAATCCTCACTCTTTGTATACAGTATTAGGTTCCTGCTATTCTAGATTCGCTATTATCACCTTTCTAAGAACGCTTTCATACAAAAGATATTAAACAATAATAAGCCCCAAAATCTTCCTAATTTTAGTTTTAAAAATATCCCAAAATAATAGAAAAATCTTTTACGAATGATGAATTTGGGGAATTGATGATCTTAAACTTTTACTTCCACATAAACTCAGAATCCAGTTGAGTTTCACGAAACAATTTAGCTGCGAAAATCACCTTCGACTTTTTAGCTTTGTTTTTGAAGGACGCTATCAAGACAATTTCCAGCCCTCAAACACAAACCAGTTAAATCTAAAACTTTAAAAATCCACATATCCTTGCTAAACGAGAAATGAGCATTTTCCTAGGTCTGCGTACGCCGTTCTTACTTAGTTGGTATATTCAAATCGATATCACTCAGCCATAATTATGTAATATATATATATATATTATACTATTAATATATATAAATGTATAATAATAGTATGAGTAAATAATTAAACATATAGCATCGCATATTATAATATATTTGATTATTGTAAATATATAATATTTATAAATATATATAATATATATATAGTTATATGATATAGTATATATATATTATATATGTAGTTATATTATATTTCCAAATAGTAGAGATAATATTATATATAGTTGATTTATTAATTATATATATATATATAACATATCTGAATTTGGGTAAAAACAATTATATAGATATATATATTAATATATAAATATATATATTATATTATTATATTATGTTATAAAATTGTATACGTAATATTAATATAATGATATATATTATATGATATATTTATCCAAATTAATCGAATATATATATATATTAGTGTTCCTATATATCAGAGATTATATGAATATATATTATATATATATTATAGTTATTATATTATATATATATTATTATATAATATAGGAGAGTACGTACTATATAATACCCTCCTCCTATATATATATATATATATATATAAGGTTTATTTATTTATATATTGAAAAATAACCTAAATATAATATTATTATTGTAGTAATATATATATATATATATAATAATATATATATTTATATTATATATATATATGGCGTTATTTGTGGAATCGATCGAATTTAATAAAGTAGTATTTTCAATGAATTCAACGAGGTACTATATAAAATAAAACTGAAGAAAACAATTCTAAATTATTTTGCTATTAGCTATGTGTTCTATCTTTAAAGAGAAGATTAAATAAAAATGCTGTTACAAAAGGAACGAATCTACAGTTACTGTTCTCCTCGCAAATTTCCAAAAGAAGACTTCAAATGTCCTGGTTTTTTTCCTTTTTTTCTAATCCTTGATTCTTCTCATAAAAAGGAAAGGCAATATATTTTAGCTACAAGGCTTATCAGCATATCAATATATACTGACAAGTCAATATCCCTTGAGAAATTAAAATGCTGAGAAAGGATGCACTAAAATAGAAGTATATGAGTATAAGTTATATACAGATATTATAATTATGATGTAGGTATTTATACTATATCCCATATATATATATATATATATATATATTATGATATATAAATATGAGAAATATCAGAATTCCCTAGTATATATAATATATATATTACTAATATATATATATAGCAGTATTTAGATACTGTACTGTGAGCTTTTTTTGAAAAAAATTTCCTAAGGTCAGAATAAAGTTAAGTTAAGTTTAGTTTAGTTTAGTTAGTGGCAAGGCTTCTGCATAATTCCAGAAGCTTGCACTAAAGAATTTTTCTTAAAAAAAAACTTTACTTAACTTATAAGTTTTCTGAACTTAGAAATTTTTTTGAACAGAAAAAGTTGTTTCAGAAAAAGATGAACAGTACAGTATCTACAAAATATGCCATATAATTAAATATATATATATATATATATATTATATATATAATATATATAGTATTATAATATATATATAGATAATATAATATATAATAATAATATAAATAATATTATTATATTTATTATTTATATATATATATTATGATAAGTGGGTAAATTTCCAACACATCTATTTGATTAGGCCGCTCGTTTGAGTCACGTCTTTCCCCCCAAGTTACAGTCTTATCCCTTTCTCCACTCAAACTCAAACTCTCTGATCAACAGAGCTTACATCTACCTCCAATAATAATGTCTGACACCACCACACACACCCACACCACACACACTACCCACACACGACATCCCCACACTTTACCTATGATTTTCACCAAGTTTTCACGATCCACCTCAATCTTTTTGCAGACCTTTAAAAAAGAGCGGTATATCGGAGGAACATTGTCGGACCTTTAAAATTGAATCTAATGATTCACTTCCTTTTCTCAATATTTTACTTTTAGTTGGGGCTTAGCTTTACTTTGATCTCATTCAGAGGACATAAATTTAAGACTATTATTTATATATATCCTATTATATATATATTATTAATTATGAGCTATTTATTATTAGCAGATTAGTAAATTCATTTATATGTATATAATAAATAATAATAGTATATATTATTTAGTCATTACTTTGAGAAAATTATTTATTCTTATTCATATTTAAATTTATATTCAAAGATACAAAATTGACCGTAACTAGGTATACTTATATATTATGTAGAATAGTATATATATATATATATATGTAAAATATTATTATAAATATGTAAATATATATATATAGTATACAGGTATATATATAATATTAGTATATATATTATAGTAGTATATAAAATTATAATAGTAAAATATAAAATATTATATATATACGAATAATATATCTTATATATATATATAAAGTATTATTATATATATATAACTACTAACCAAAATATATAAAATATTAAACTATCTAACATTATATATTGATAAAGTTTATTTTTGAATATATGACAGAATATTTATTTAGGTATATAAATTTTATTGTTTATAGCTCCTATCCTCTGCAGATATTTATATTTATATAATATAAATATTTAACCGAATTATTAAATATTATCTATAAGATAGTATATTATCATTATGAGTTATAATATAAATATCATATAATTCCTCAGGAATGTAGTTATTATATAATATGATATAGTATTTCGTATAACTCATATATAAATTTTATTTATATATAGTAATACATATATATATAAATATATATATATATATCTGTATAATAATTTACTATATACTTATTAAAAATATGATATGTATTATATATATATTCAGCACGGGTATATAAAATATATATATGATTGATATATATAATAGAGTTCCGCCTATTTTGATATTAATGTTATGCTTTAACTATAATATATACAAAGTCTTTTGTAAGTTGAAGATATATTTAATACTAAAGATAAATATATAAGAACTACTATATAAAAAACAAAATATAGTGCTATTATATACATATAAATATATTATTATTAAAAAATAAATAGGTCATATATAAGAGATATAATTTAAAAATATAAATATTGTATATAAATATTGTTATAGGTTTTATCTACCGGCTATATATATGTTATGTAGATGATAAGTTCATATATATACTTATAAACCATAACCTATTATTTAAATATTAGAAAATTACAAGATTTTATTTACTTTTATTTTTATTTATCAAAATTTAGCTTAGAAATCAAATTACGAAGTTAAAAAATATTGAAATAATGAACGAGAATAAAATGTCTTTTCAAAGAAAAACCTATTTCCCCATTCCAGACTCCAAAGAGGAAAATAGAAGAAAATCAATACTAACGGTGTAAGATTTAATCTGAGTGACCGTCATTTCCAGAGTCCTGTCTTTACTATATGAATATTCCTAATAAATCAGATTGTTATTCAAATCCTGATTCTGACTTTATAAATACAGTCAAAAACAAAAGTTCAAAAATCTGAGAAAATAAAAAACAAGAAATACACAAAAAAAAAAAAAAAAAAAAAAAAAAAAAAGCCGGAATATCGGATGGGGGCATATAAGAGGAAAGTACTAGAAAATTTTAATATTAAAATTTTTCTTACAGTTGTTTAAAACTTGTACACATAAAAGTCTTTTGATTTTTTAAATGATACATATATCAGGAAAGATGTTTTTTGTTCGACTATTATAAAGGTAGAAAAATGAGAGAGAGGGTTACCTAATAAGGCTCAATGGCTAGATAACATTTATGATTTATAGAATGCATTTAATATAAGAATAAATACCAAATATTTTAAATTATTGAGTGGGGTTTAAAATACAGAATTATGAAAAATATCATACTTTTAATTACATACCTGTTTATTTAATACTTATTTAAAAATACTTATATAACCTTGCATTATTAATTTTAAGTTATTTTATTGCTGACTGATACTCGATTATTATGATTATGATATATTATTATTATTATATATTTTATATATTATTATTGATGTAGTTTAGATATTATCTATTTTATTTATTATTTATCATTATTATTATACAATGTTCAGACATATATTGATTATTATTAATTAAAAAGCTATATCTCAAATATATTAAATGATTTATTGTTATGTATATTATTTATTACTGATTATTATATTATAGATTATTATTATTATATATGATTCATAAATTATTTATTATTAATTATTCCTTATCATTATATAAATTATTATATATATCGACTCAATTTATTATTACAGTCATTTATCCTGATTGCTTCCCTATAATTCCACGCTACCTATTATTAATACAATGGCTCCTCTATAATTGGATTTACCTATTATTATTATTATAAGTATTGCAATAAGATAATAATAAAATAATAAAAATTAAATAATAAGAAATAAATAAATAATAATAATAATAATAATAAGTATAATAATAATAGATTCAGTATAACGAATAAATAGATACACCCACCTAACATAATAAATAATTTATAATCACACAATAATAATATAATAATAGACATTACATTATTACTACGTATATTTATTACTTAAGTAATGTTGGGTGATATAATGAAGGTCTATGATTTTTAACTTCGAATCCCTACTAAATCCGAATATACTATTACTTTTAGTTTTAGTGTAATATTATATTTCTTATATCAAATATTCATAGCAATAACATATGCTTATGTCTTGTATATAACTGGGCACGCTCCCACCAGGGCAAAAACTATTGTAGTGTTATTGAACCCCTCATACCCCCGCCGCCCCTTACGAGCAGCGGAGAGTTTTCTTAGCTAAATAGATTTACTACTTCACAGCAGCCCAAGTGTAAGGACTTCTGCATTTTTAATATCGTATAAATGCCTATAAAATGTTGTAAATGAATTCCATATCTGGAAATAAAGTTTCGAGGAATTAATTATTAATTGAAAAATATATTATTATAATTTAATTTATGTATTATTATTAATTATACTGAATATTACATTTATATTATTATTCACAGTATTATTATTATTCATTATTTATCAAATTAATCTATTATCTATTAGATTTTATTTTGTTATTACTTAGCGTCACATTATTATTTAATTATATTATTATTATTATTATTAAATTTATGATGATTATTATTATTATGTATTACCTATTCTATATTATTATTTATTATTTATTCATGTATTATATTATTATTATTATTACTATTATTTGCATTATTTTTATTATTTTTTTCTAATTCCTAAATTTTTATTATTATTATTATTTAATCTAAAAATTAGTATAACTAAATTATATATATTATTTTCTACTATTATTATTTATTATTATATTATTTATTATTGATTATTATGATTATCAATATTTATTATTATTATTATTATGTATTATTATATTTATTGTCTTATTATTTAATTATTAAATTATGTATAATTATAAATTACATTATTATAATTTATTTATAATCACTCTCTTGGTTATTTAACACCACACATTGCTTCTTCTTTAAAATCATGGCCAGTTGTATAATTTTATTACCAATTAAAATTACAATAAATATATATATATATATTTCTCACCAATCTCCTGTAGATGCATATACTATGTAATATTATCACGTATATATATAATTTATTAATATAGTGTCTAATTATAAATTTAGTTAATAGTATCATATATATATTATTGAGATAATGAATAGCCTTATAGTATTCATACCAAAAATGTAGATAAAGGAATAAAATAATACAATAATAAAAAAATAATTAATAGTATAGATGTATTTCAATGTATAATGTTGATTATATATGTAAATAAAATTTTATTACTAAAAAAAAAAAGATAAGACATTAATATATATAGATATATTCTATTTCAGACAATGTTATTCCCATTATACTGTATAAGATATTATATAAGTGTTCCTTATACTAATAAATAACTGCTTATAGTAATTACTATAGAGCGAATATATATTAAATATATATCATATAGCTTAATATTATTATTTTTATAATCTATAAATACACTTAGTAGTATCCATATTATAATAACTATTTATTACCCATAACTGAAATATTGTAAATATAAGTATATAACAAATTATTTATTCTGGAAACAGTATACCAAAAGTTATAATAAATTTTAATTGTTATTTAATAGTGGTTTACCAAAGTGGCTGGGCTAGGCATATTAAGGTCGGAAAACTCAAGGGCTCTACATAATTTTCATTTATGTGTAAATCCTCGGGTTTTAAAAACTTTTCAAAACTCTAATTTAAAAAACGGTATATATTATTTAGTATTAATATTTAGAGTATACTATACTAATTCTAGTTTTGATTATTAAAATATAATTATAATATATATAATTATAATTAAATAATTTACGTATATATTATATATATTTCAAATAACTTAATATTATATAGTATATAATATTATAATATATAATATATAGTATAAAATAGACATTATATATTATACCGATATATATATATATATATAGATATATATTATTTATATATTAAATATTATAATAAAAATATAAAATAAGTAGATAAGTACCGAATATATCAAATTTTATCTCTCTGCCTTCTATCTTTGTAATTACTTTTATAATATAGAAAATATAGGTATATGTATGATCTATTAGAGAAGATTATATATTATATCTATACCATTTTCTGTTTCTGCATTGTCTGGGATATAAATTGAAATTCAACAAGTCTCCATTAAAACAATTACTCCAAGAATAATATTATTAATATATGTTAAATAAGTCATAATAATATATTAAAAAAAAGAATTACAGGAAAAATATAAGATAAAGACAATATAAATGGAAATTTATATGGAAAAAAATTTATATTTATAAGATATGAATGGTATATCGACCTATACATACCATTTAAAGTACAGAACAGCATAATACAAAGGATTTGAATATTACTATTATGTTTATTAGTTGTTTGTGTTTGTGATTTTAAAAATGTCCCTGTTTGTTTTGTTGAGATATAAATATTGATATTTATATGTACTTTACTTGTGACTGTATTTTTATTAATAAGAGTATCAGTATAAATCTAATATAAAAGCAATCTAAACTAGTTATAATATTTATAAATTTATTAATTATTAAATATATAAATAAACATGTAATTGCACCTATTTCATTTAAAAAAAAACTCGGTGATTGGAAAGTGTACAAATATGGATTTCTACAGAGTTTGTAGCATTATTAAAATTCGATAATTGTGTATAAAGTAAATCTTAATTTATTATCTTGAAAACTAAAAAATACTTCATAAAGAAAATGTCTCATTGGTGTGAAAACCAATTTGCTAATAATAGATAAGATAGGGAAGACCAAATGAATATATATATAATATTGGTAATCATCCCCTTAAATAGATATATATAAATGAGTTAAATCCCAATACCTATATATAGATATGGTATAAATTATTAAAACTACAATAAATATTTTTATCCTATATAAAAATATATATATAATATAAATATACATGACCGTAAATATGCGAAGTCCAAATTCCAAGCGTCCTCACAGTAATATGTACCTAGTAAGCCATAACTTTTCTTTTTTACCTGTAATTATTATTATTATATATCTCTTAATTATTATTTTTTTGTTGCACTGTTAACAGTTATTTCCTGCCTCTGTTTCTTATTTTTTTTTTTTCTTTGTTTTTGTATCTTGTTTATCTTATTTTTTTTATGTACTGACTTTTGTATTCATGCTAGATTTTTTAAATCTACTATTTATTTTTTTCTGATGTAAAACATATGTGTCTATTGATTATTATGTTATATTTGTATTGTGTGATTTTTAATTCACGTATTAAGGATTGTGTTGTGTATATCTTTTATGGAGAAAAGGAGGAAGAGAGAATATAATAGATGTCATAAGGAGAGTGAAATTAGATATTTGGGATGCGTGAAAAGAATGTCAGTTAAATGAGGGTTGTGAGAGTGGTAAAAGTATGATGTAAGTAGAGGAAGTGATTGCTTCTGATATAGTTAGTGGGTGAGAGGAAAGAATAAGAAAGCAAGGGTCGGAATATTAGATTCGTAAGCCAAGACTGTCTAACGCAGGTAATAGTACAGAGAGTAAAAAAATTTAAAGCTGAGAGTTGAAAATGATGTGTTGTGGAAGATAGGCCGGATAAACATAGAATATTCCAGTTTAATAATACACGCTACAACAGGGGCTCTCAAGGAGGAAAAAACTAATTCATGGAATTGATAGAAAGAAGAGGTGT
>JABUQX010089438.1:20000-22500 GCA_015478945.1 Trachelipus rathkii | reverse complement strand
ATTGATGCAAAATTTCCCGACTTATGCCTCAGCCTTACTAATAAAAGCCGGTGATATAAAAACAACCTCCGCACCTGGAATCTACATATGTCCAATATGCAACAAGATAGTAAGGAGAAACTCTTTAATCTGCAATAGATACAAACAATGGATCCACAAATACTCTTCCAATCTTACCTTGCTATCCCCTTCAAATTATAATTGGATCTGCCAAGTCTGTGTACTCTATTCACAACAACTCCCACAACACACACATCACACAAACAAACCCACAGTATATACATATTACAATTCAACATAAATGGACTACACAATAAAACCAAAGAAATAGAAGCCTTTCTAAAACAACACAACATACACATAGCCAAGATACAAGAAGCCTACTTACCCGATAAATATCGGGATAAAAATTCTATAGCTATGATGCCATCTTCACACTACAAAAACCACACCCTACTCAACTTCATACACAACTCTCTCCCATGTTCAAACACCACCTTTCAAACTACAACGGCATTAAACGACAACAGCACAAAAACACAGGCCTTCACAATAATGATAATCAAAACATCATACAATCTAATAAACCTTACATTCCCCACCACAACTAACCCACATTCACTTAAAAATTACAAACCAAATCTTCCCGAAATTTTCAACCTGCCTAACCTCATAATGGGGGGGCACTTCAATCGCCCACCACCCTACATGGTTTAAAGCCCAAGAAGCGAACCAAAGAGGAAACCCACATCATAGCCAATCTTGAAAACCACAACGTATTAAACAACCAAAACCAGCCACACTAGAACCCCCCCCAAACCAACCAAACATGCACATTACCAGACAAAAACATCTATGTTCACCAAATTTGCACACAACAAAACTCTACTGGTCAACACAAACCGACCAAACACTCCGACCACCCACCCATCATCATAGAATACCAAAATGTCAACAAATCAAACTACCCACTAAGAAAAACATATACAAACTATACAAAAAAAGCAGATGGACACTATTCACCAACCATATAGAAAGCAACATACATCCTCTAAATATCATGACACAAGTTAATATTTAAATAGTCATGCATAATCTGAGATCTCTAATTCAAAAAGCAGCCAACAAAGCCATTTTTAGGAGAAACGTAAAAAAGAATACAACCCTACCCTGAAATAGAACAGGTATAAACACCACTCGCTCAGAACCAAAAATACCACATTAATTCCAAACGACCCAAATACAGATTACCGTTTTTGTCATTCAAATATTAAAACCTAAAACAACCGCAAAACTTCAAAATAGCATTCAAACACATGTGAACAGCTATCAGAATATGGAAAACAAAAATACACTGAAAAAATCAACCAACCAACAAGAAACACACACTCACGAATCCATTAAAAACCCAAACACAAACCAACAACCATTAGAACAACACGCAAACACTCTGCAACTCACTTCGCAAAAGCTGAGTCAAAAAACAAAAACACCTCAATACAGGGAAAAATCATCAATACCTCAAGAAAATAAAAAACTCAGCCACGACCCAACAGTAGAAATAACCAACAACAACCTAGAAAACCGAACAAAGACACTTAAAAACTCACCGGCAACTGGCCCAGACAACATCTCAAGCAAACATCTCAAACACCTATGAAATACAGCTTTATCACAATTAGCACAAATAAATGTACCAGTTTGAAATTACGTTAAAAAAGAGAATCCTAGCGAACAAAGCTACTCTGATGAATATTTGAAAGTTGAGTTTATTAATATATAAGTGAGCAAAAGTTACAATAGTTGTCATTTGTCTTTATATAAAATGTTACGAAACTGTAATTTATTGTTTTTACCCATGATTGTGTGAATATATGTTTAATATTGTGTATTAATTCCTTTAAATCTTTCCTCCAAAAATTGCGATAATTTGAATTGTGTATTATTAATCTGAAACTTTGGACGAATTGTGCAAGAGAAAGTAGAAGTGTGGCAATATAGACAGTTAAAACTGCCAAGTTTATTATAAGTATTGTAGTTGTGGTAGATTGCTACTTACACACAACTAGTAAATATTTCAAGAATCTTTCTCTGGAGAAATTGTCGTCTGTTCGGAATTGGAATTTATTTAGAAAAATTTACAGATGAAACATAATTAAATTCGATTGGATGGCTATCAAGATTTGAGAAAAATACCTACTAATATGAAGATGTTTTGAGCAATGCAAATGGCGAAGCAATATTTTGAACATGCTTACTCTAAATGAGGAAAAACATTTATAAAATTTAATTATTGCAATATATGGTACTTGTTTACGTGTATATTCCATTAATTTATTTAATAATAATAATTTACATTAATTTACTTAATAATATTTATGCTTGTTCTATTGTAATAATAATAATAATAATAATAATGATAATAATAATAATAATAATAATAATAATTAAATAATAATTAATAATAATAATAATAATAATAATAATAATAATATAATAA
>JABUQX010089438.1:7500-12500 GCA_015478945.1 Trachelipus rathkii | reverse complement strand
AATGATGACCTTTTACCAAGAGGATGGGGTTCAGTACATCAAAATCCTAGTAGTTGGGGCGAACCAGTCTTCCCTTGTTTCTTTTAAGATGTTGATCATCAGGAAGCAAGTTCAGATGATTGGCCAGATCAGGTGGAAAATCGGTCATGAAGGATTAGCTCTTGTTTTTCTTAGAGGGCAAGATCCAATTTGAGGCCTATTTTGGGCCCCATTTTGAGCCCCACCTAAAAATGGACATAAAATTCGGAATGTTTAGCCGATTTTGACTATATTAACACCAAAATGTAGCTTTTTTTGCCCTCTAAAACGTTGTTTTCCGGTGTTTTTCTGTGTCTGTAGTCATTCTTTCAAAATTTTAAATTTTTTCAAAACCCATATTTTTGACATTCTTCGTATTAACTTCTAGAATTTTTTCCGAAATGACTTCAAACTTGAAATATGCATAGATAGGTCCATTACCTAAAATAGTACAGAAGTACTTTTTCGATTTTTTGAGTTTTGTGCTCAGCGTTCTCCAATATCCAAACCCACTTTTTTTTTGATTTTGAAATGAAAAATTGAGATAATTTTTTTTCTGTTCGAAAAATCGAAAAGGTACTTCTGTACTATTTTAGATAATGGACCTATCTAGGCATATTTCAAGTTTGAAGTCATTTCGGAAAAAATTCTGAAAGTTGATACGAAGAATGTCAAAAACATGGGTTTTGAAAAATTGAAAATTCTGAAGGAATGACTACAGACACAGAAAAACATCGGAAAACAACGTTTTAGAGGGCAAAAAAACTACCTTTTAGTGTTTATATAGTCAAAATCGGCTAAAAACTCCGAATTTTATGTCCATCTTTAGGTAGGGCTGAAAATGGGGCCCAAAATAGGCCTCAAATTGGATCTTGCCCTTCATTGAAAAGCAAGTTCTTTAGGGGAGGATTCTTCCTGCATCCTCCTTAGGCAGTATTGTCGTGCCATTGATTCACAATTTGACTAATTTTCGTGTGATTGCCGAAAACGTACAAAGGAGAGAACATACTCTAAATAGAGCGTGGAGATTAGAGAAATTTTCAAACTTTATCACAGGTGGTGGTTCAGTTTGATTTGCAGTCAGGAGCACAAGAGAAGGATTATTTATGCTATTTTCCCACTCGTTTCAGCCCAATAAATTGAAGTCGATGACACCCCTTCAGGACCTTGTTTCCAAAGCGACAGGAATTTACCAAATTTAGAAGTTGTCAGACCTCTTGTTAGGAGATCTGCAGGATTTTCTTCAGATCGTACGAAATGAAGTTTGGGATTCAAGTGATGATTTTCTTTAAGAAAAGATGTCATTTTTTGAATATCCTGAATCCCGTTTTTGACGAAGACGCCTTATTCTTTATCCTCCTTTAAAAATCTACTGCAAAATAATTTACGAGTCAGAAAAGATGTTCAAAGTGTTGAATTTTGAATTAGGAAAGCCATCAAGGACCTGAGGTAGACAATTGAAGGCCAGAAACACTGACAAGACTAAAAGCATGGTAAAGTTTTACCTTTTAAGGGTGAAACTTTTCTCTTAGACCAGAGGAGGTTTGATTCTTTGGTTGCAGAAGAAACGTAGACCACAAAGCCATAGCAGGTGGAGCTGGCATCACAGAAGATGTGAAGAGACAGGTCGGAACTTTCTGTCTTTTAGCAGGACCTATTAAAAGAGATATCATTCAATAAATTTATGTCAGAACTCAGCTTTCCCCATGAGATCTTTAATTCTTCATCAATTTTGCCGTCACACCTCATCTCCTGTTCCCATATTTTCTGCATTAAAAGACGGCCTTTGATTTTAACAGGAAGGGACAAGGAAAATGGGTCAAATATGTTGGCAATTTGAGAGAGACGTTGACGTTTTGCTAAGGTAGTTGAAGAAACATCAATATCACAGAGACTGAAGCAGTATCAAAAAGATATCCCAGAACCCTTTCTTCTGGATTTTGGTGCGATGAATGTTTTCCCTCAGACTCTAAGAATGTTCAAAGTTCAGGACTATTTGTGCTCCAAGAGCACAAATCAAAACCACCCTCGTTCATGCGAGTTAAAGTCTGATAAAATATGTCTGTTAAAGTGTTGATCGAAGAATGGAGAAGATAAAAGTGTCCATATAAAAATTGTGGTTCAGTAAGAAGAACAAAGGTCTAGTAGATACTTTTTCGCGTGGTGTCGAATAACAGCACCAATAATATAGGGGGCTGACTGCCAGACCAAAGATTATGGATGTATACCGAAATGTGTGCGGAACACCATTTTCTTCCCAGAGGAAACACAACTTATTGCGGTCCTCCTCTTTCTTCGGTCTAATTTATTAAAAAGCCTTCGATATGTCTGCCAACACTACATGCTTATTAGTCCTAAATTGTAAAAGCAGTCTAAATAAAGAAGCCATCACATCTAAACAAGAGTAGCAAGCCTGGTTAAGAGATCGACTATTCCCGACCCGAAGGCTGCAGTTGAAGATCGGCCTTACTTTGGTTGTCACCTGCTCAACAGCCTTGACTGCAGGGCGATAGGGTATCCCTATGTGCCTATGAAAGTCCCTAGGAGACACCTGTATAGGCTCGATGATTCCATCGGCAAGATACTGACGAAAAATGTCCCATAAGTAGACTCGAGGCTTTGGCTATGAAGATTTTGCTTTACTCGATGAAGAGCTGCAAGGGACACTTGGTGGTTTGAAGGTACAACTTTTAGCACATCTTCGTACCACGGAATTTCTACTTGATACCTTCCCTCATTGAATCCTATACCCTCATGGAATCTGCGATTGAAGATGGTGTCAATGAAGCCTTGGTCTTCTTCCTCGTTGATGCCAATAGATTCCAACTTGTATAAGTTTTCGAGACCCACGTTTAGGTCTATGTTAGGGTGTGTGCGAAGAAGAGGATCGAAGTAGGAAGGAGATGGATCTATAATAGAGTTGACGACTGTTTCGGGGAACCTTTTTATAGACTGAAGGAAAAGAGGTCAATTGTTGTTGTCATGAAGACTCTTCCTCCATTTGTTTACGAATAGAGTTAAAATTAAAAATTGTGTCAATTTAAGAGGGTGTCAAAAAACTCCTGACAGGTCCGAAGGGTATAAACCCATGGCAGGATTCATTTTCACTTCCTCTCAAACAGTTGACAACTTTGAAATGTTTCATCAGGTATAATGAATCTATACCCAGAACACATTCCACATTTTCAATATTATCTTCATGTCGGCCTTTGTAGTTGAAACAATTCGCAATCCTATATCCTTTGCGCCTGATGAAGTCGGCTCCCATTGATCCCTTTATTTCAAATCCTATATAAAGAACAGGATCTATGTGCATGGGGACTTTGCAAAATGAGCCACAACAGAGATTCAAATCCAAATCGATGAAATGCATTGTTCTGGACTATTCTTCCAAAAAAGTTTTAATTGTACTAGTGCTACTATAAAGAGAAGATAAATCCACTCCTTACTTATCCAGGACTACACTATGACAGTAGCTTCTCTAAGAGCCAAAATCAAGAAGACTGCGTGCCTCTATAATTGTATTTCCTTTTTTTACCTTAATTAAGGAAAACAGTAGAAAGAATGTTGCCCAATGAAGTGGATCCAGCATTGATACATAGATGATTACTGCTTGTACCATTATGCTCCGTAAATGTGGAAGCAGACGACGATGTAGAAAGTTCATCAATGGGTTTGAGTCCTTTTCCATTAACGTCTGAACAGCAAAGAGCTGAGATTTGAGCCTTGCTTTAAAACAATACGTAATGAAAGTTAAGACTATACGTCTTTGCTAGACATGATGACGTTGCATATTTTGTGCTGCTGCAGCAGGCACAATGTCCTAAGGCATTGCAGCGCTCTCTTCTAGCGGCTGGATTGGAATAGGTCGAACTAGAAGAAATGAAATGAGCACCCTCACAAAGCTTACACTTAGCTGAAAAGGTCTCATTTGTAATTTTAGATTCTTTTGGAGAAGGTTTGGTTCGCTCCTGCATCGAGCCCTTTTTTGAAACTTTTGATACATAATAAGAAGAAGTCTTCATTTTGCTAGGAGGTGAAAAATAGGACTTCTTTGATGAAGTAGAAGAGGAGAGAGGTTTATTTTTCATCCTTTCCATAGATCGTATGATATTGTTTAAAAATGGCAATGACAGATGGGTACTCCACATTGGTAGCGATCTTTATTTCTCTTAAAAAAATTTGAGGTAACTTATCAACCAAAATACGGCTGAGAAGTTTACACTCCGCCAAATCTTCCTCCAAAAGATCCACTCCAAACTCTTTTAACTCCTGGAGGTGAGCCCGCACTCCTGTTTTGAAAATTCTCACTGCTTCAAGATTCTTGGAATTCAAAGCAGAAGCAGAATATATTTGACGCAGTAAAGAATCGATAATGAAGGGCTCGTCAAGATACAAATCTTTCAATATTTGGAAAGCCACTTCATAGTTTGAGTCTTTATTTGGGAGGTGCTCTACATCGTTCTGGTATAAGCCGGAAAGATGGGACTTCATGTATTGAAGCTTGACAGCTTTAGAGAGGTCACGTAGGCACCCGATGATATTTTCAAATAAAAGCAAGAAAGAAAGAAACCGAAGACGGTCAGTTCCTCCCGAAAAGTTTTTACACTTTAGTAGAGGAATTTTGACTTCCTGCTTGTTGGTGGTTAAAGTCTTCAGCATAGAATGGACCTCAGTTTGTTGCTGGTATGATTCCCTGATTCAATGTATTCCTGAAGCTGACGAATGGTGCAAAACGTTGGCAGCAGGAAGATTGAATAAATTTTGGATTTTTTGCTGCTGAAGATGGTAGTGGGTAGATCCCGCTAATTCCTCATCCAATAATATAGAATTGTATTGTAGTATATCTAAAGCACAGATTAAGGCCTCAATTTCTCCATTGTATCGGCGTATCTCTCCTAACCTTACCGATACCTCCTCCAACACAAACGAAATAAGAGAATGGTCACCATCTTCTATGATTTCAGCAAGCTGCTTGAGCA